>CANYLF011499013.1:0-14826 GCA_948193215.1 Bocquillonia castaneifolia | reverse complement strand
AAATTTAAACAGTTAATTAATTTAAGAAACAACTAGTAAATTTTAAAATAATATAGCAAATTTATTATAATTTAATTTACTTTTATTTAATATGATAGTGCATTATATAATTATTATTATTTATATAATGCATTATATAATAATTATTTATTAATTTATAGATAAATTAATAGAATTATGTAGTTTACTCTATTTTAATTTATGGATATTTTATTGTAACTTTAGGCTAAAATTGAATTGAATGTAAATCATATTCCAATTTCGTAATCAACATCATTTCTTTAAGATTTGATTTTGATTTTAAAATAACTTTTTATATTTATCAAAAAATAAAATAAATTTTGGTTTGAATTTTTAAGCCGAATCAAATTAGTAAGTGATCAATTATTCACTCCTTAATTTAATCCATTACACGCACTCTAAGGGGCCTTTTGGTATGCTTAAAAATGAGGGGGGGAATCGGAATGGGAATGGATGATTCCCATTCTTGATGTTTGATTGAGCTAAATTGATGGGGAATAACCCTCTCAATGGGAATCACCCATTCCCCCCTGCCTCCTAGAGAATGGATTTTTCATTCCCATGGTAATCTAGCTAAACCATTATTGATTGCTTAAATTAATGAAAATTTACATATAATATTTATATTTCACAAATGAAACATATAAAATGATAAAAATAATAAAAATAAAAATATTTTAATATTATAAATAATAAAAATATATTATTATAAAATTCTCATTCCCTTTCCTACTCTTTAGTTAACCAAACAACTTATGAAAGTTTTCATTTCCTTTCCCATTTCCCTCCATTCCCATTCCGATTCCGATTCCGATTCCCGAGTTCAAACCAAATGGCCCCTAAGAGATTAACTAAATTTAGAGGGATTAAAAAAAGTCTTCATACGGAGGTCATGGTTTATTTGATCCACATTTTAAAACAATAAGGATTGCTAATTAAAAACCAGCTTGCATAAGAATATTGTTTTAATCTCATTTTTTTGTATATTTTAATTAGCATGGTGTTTAGTATAAATAGATTTTATAAAATATATTTACACATTCATAATTTATATATTTGATACAATTAAAATGTTATTTATTATTTTATTAATTAAATCAAATTTTTTGATACTATCATTTATAGCAATAGAATGAATAATAAAAAGTAATTGAATCAAAATGTAGCATTATATCTATAAACAGGGGGTAAAACTAGAAGTTTTAATAAATGAGCAGGATGAGAGAGGAAAGGAAAAAGAAGGGATTGTGACTAAATACTTGTTTTTTTTTGGACGAAAGCTCCGGCATCGCAATGCATGGTTCCACTCCTGTCTATAAATTCACTCTTAGGTAAACTATGTTAGATATAATACATTAATATAATCCAAAACAATAACAGTAATAAAATAACAAGGAATTAAAACAGAAAGCAAAATTGAAAAATAGGAATAGAAAATCAAACTGTAAATCTGGACGGAAATCAACAATGGACAAGAAAACAGAATCGTTGCGGCTTGTGGATCACAGTCTTCTTAAGACAGATTCACCATCTCCTCGATGCTAAAGAAACGCAGGTGTCTATCTCCCAGGATACAACAACGGTAGCACAACCTTGAAGGCTAAAACGAACTCAACTGTGCTCACCAGTAATTAATAGACAAACGAATGAGTGCTATCAGTAATATATATTTCTGAAATATTCCAGAAGATAGGGTTTTGTTGAGAAATAAAAAATTTTTGGCTAGTCCACCATGGCCTAACCTATAGGGACATTTCACGTCGCCCACGCCGTGCGGGTGCGCCCTTAACCCCAAGTTAGGTGGATTTGCACCCCCCCTGGGCGCGTAAGAGAGAGCCTTTTAGCTTACACATTTACAAACTAACAAAAGGGTCCAAGCTTATAAACACTTTCCAAACCTCACACACTTCCGATGTGGGACTTTATGTTTTTAAGCTCCCTATATATTTCTCAACACCTTTGCAAGTAGCTTACTTTGAGCTTCAATTTCTCATTAATCACTCAACCATTTTGAGCATATAATATACCGTTTTAAAGATCTCATGGAGTAGAATACAAATCCATAATTTGTTATTCAAATCTCTAATTTTATCAGTAAATTATTATGCCTCAAAATAACAAAATATCCATCATTTTCCAACAAACTAATCAATACGGATGAGTTTATCATCGAATACATTCGATTTCAATATACATATTTTTCTTTCAATACAGATGAGTTTATAGCATTGTGTTACTATAAGTCGGAAGCCTATAATTTCTTTTAACATATTTTTGATCTGGAAGATGACATTTGATATGTCACTCTCAAATTTATTATAAGTATTTCGATCATTTAGACTCATTTGAAAATTATTAAAAATAAAAGCTACATATAGTTTTTGAAGGGAATATTATGTCCTCTTTCATTTTTCTGAGTAAAAAACTCATAAGAGCATACCCATTTGACTTCTTAAATTCCTGATAGTGGAATAATAGTTTTTTTTTAAATTGTGTTTTGAAAATTGTGTTGGTTAGTCATTTGAGAGAAGGAGTGGATATAGATTGTCAAACTTGTGGACCAACTGTTCAAATCCTAAAAAAATTGTGGTTTTCAATGTGAATAAATGAATTACTACCTCCGTCCCAAAAAGATGGGCAGTTTTGGAGATTTATTTGTACCAAATTATGGGCAATAATTTAATGCTCTAAATGATTAAAAATAACATGTACCCCTATTAATTATAGTGTTAGAGTAAATTTCAATGTTATTTCCTAGAGTAAATTTCAAAGTTATTTCCAATGAATTAATTGATTTAATAAGGGTAATTGTGATTTTCCTATTGAATTAATGCATTCTATCTAATTTTACTAACTTTCTTAATATTTGTGTTGAGCTAAAAGTGCCCATTTTTATAGGACAGAGTGAGTATTTATTTATATATAGAGTAAAAAGTAAAATATGCATAAATTTCAAGAAAAATATTATATTCTTTATAATATATTAACTCATGGATGCTCTAAGCCCCTCAAAAACCATTGGTCAACCAAATTCTAATAATAAGAACGAGGTTGCATGGAAATGAAAACGGGATACGAGGTACGACACGACACTATACGGGGAAACAGAATTTTCTAAAAATATAGGATACGAAACGTTTAGGAAACGTTACACACACACACACACACAAACTTTAAAATATAACACTTAATTAATTATAATAATTCAAATAAAAATAATTCATATTAATACTTTTTATAGTAAATCTTTTTTAAATAAGACGGTTTTTTTATTGTATTTAAATAAGACAATAAATAAAATGAGTGTATTTTTAATAAAAGAAATTAAATATTAATTCTTCTTTAAAAATTTTTTAAAAAAATTCCTAAAATTTTTTATAGAAAGTTTCCCTAAAGTTTCTAAAAATTAATAAAATTATAAAAATATATGAGAAATTTTTTGTAAGTTTCCGAAACATAAATTGAAGTTTTTGATACGCGTCCGAAGGTTTCTGAAGAGTTTCAGTTTCCGAAACGCATCAAAAACGAAAACGTCCCTTATTTTGAGGTTCCGTGCTTCATGGAATAAGAGTGAAACTGCACTCAGTGAAGCACTGTTTGACCATAAAAACAAGAACTAATAAAAATTTGTGTTAATTATCTTAAATAACTTTCAATTTTTTTTTTGACAAGTGAATAACTTTCAACTTATTAATCATATTGTTGTAGAAAAATTAATCCGACTATCATTGTCATCCAGAAGGAGAAAAAAAATAATCCAGACAAAATCCTCAAATTACCCTTAAGATCAACGGCTATCCCCATGCATAAAATATGATCAATGTTCCCTCAATGGCTTGGCGGATAATTATTAAGTTAATTAATTAATAATTAACAGTAATAATAAAAAAGGAACAGAACAAACAAAAGATTAATTAAAAAAGTTAAGTGCTTATTATAATGCATAGAGTTTCACATCAGACAGCAAATAAGCTTTTGTGTGGCTACTTTGTGGCAAATGGAGGGTCCTTAGTTTTCTCTCTCTCTTCTCTCTGTTTTTCTCTTCTAAAATCACTTATAATAATAATCAATAAAATAATAATATTAATCACAAAGGATAAACTTCAATTGATCTTCTTCTTCTTCTTCTTCAAGCAGGTAATTTACTTCTTTCCCTTCTACTTCTCAGAGCTAATTTAATGTTTTATCTCTGCTTCTATTTTTGTCATTTTTTTTTGAAAAATCTCATGTCGTGTGGCGTTTTTCAGACCGTGTTTGATTCTCAGGAAAAAGAAACTGCAAGAGAAACCAAGAATGTTGTTTTTAATTTGATTTTTTGTCCGTACAGTGAAAAGGCAGTAGCTGAATTTGCAAGCTGAGAAAGTTTCAAGTGGAGATTCTTCGTGTGAGCGGCGAGCGTTTGTGAACGGCTTTTGAAAAGAAGGAAAACAAGAAAAAGTCAGTTTCATTTTCTCTTTCTCGCCTCCCAAACACACCTTACACCTTTCATTTTTTTAAAAACCGTTGTTTATTTATTTAAATTTAATCATTTTTAAACATTCACTGACGTCCGTTTTTTTTTTACACAATTTTTTCACATGCATTAAATATAATTCCAAGCACATCAATGCTCGAACTTTTTTGTTATTTAGATAGATTTGATTAACTGATTCATTATTAGCTAATGGATTTAGATCTCTTATACTTTAAACAGGTGTGCGTCTTGATTTTCTTTTTATTATATGTATTTTGTTTATTTTAGCTTGGTTTGACTTGTGTAAGTTATAATTATGCAGGTGATTCTTTCAGTTTAAACTTTTAATTACTACGATTATTTTTTGATATTATTGTTCAGCATTTAATAATAAATCAAGGTTTGCAGTGGTAAATTTCATTGATTTTTAGTTGTGGCATTAATATATGGAGTTTTAAGTTAAATTCTTTAAGATCTTGTAATATTTTTTGTTGGTTTGTTTGTTTGTATAGCTTAGTCTTATATAGTTATTTTTTTTAATTTGTGATTTAAGGGATGTTTGATTAGATTAGGAAAATTATGTGATTAATCAATCACCTGTGTGTGATTTGAGTTGATTGCTTGATAAGGGTAGCCAGCTGTTATTAAAAATGTTTGCTGTTTACTCATTTGTCTTTTATTTATAGGTTCAATGGTTTTGTACGTGTGATTAGCCTTTTTTAGAAAAAGAAAAAAAAAAAAAATTCTAGTGGATGTATTTTTTGAGCGACATGTTTGTGCAATGAACTTAAGCAGGTTACAAGGCTTCTGAGTATTTTTGTTGTTAATTCTGATGTCTCCACCACTAATTGGTGTTGTGGAGGAAGAGGGTCAGAGCAATGTTACCATACTGGCTTCTTCAACCTCTGCAGAAAGTACATGTCAAAATGGTTCTGAACTGAAAGAGCGAAACTATATGGGACTGTCTGATTGTTCTTCTGTTGATAGTTCTGTAGTCCCTGGTTCGTCTGATGGAAGCAAAACTCGTCTCAATTTAAAGGCTACCGAACTGCGGCTTGGTCTTCCAGGCTCCCAGTCTCCTGAAAGGAATTCAGAACTTAGCTTGTTGAGCTCTACACAGCTTGATGAGAAGCCCCTCTTCCCTTTGCATCCCTCAAATGATGGCCACTGCTCTTCAGCACAGAAAAATGTTGTTTCAGGCAACAAAAGAGGGTTCTCTGATGCTATGGATGGGTTCTCAGAGGTGAGAATAAGTGGCTTCACTGAAAGTAACAGAAAGGTTTTTCCTAAATGGCAAAACTTGTAAATGACTCATCTGTGGTGCAGGGAAAGTTAGAGGTTACTGTGATGCTATCACCAAGGCCCTCTCCAAACTTGGGACTGAAACCTGGTTCTGCACTCGAGAACTTTGGGCCTCAAGCATCTAAAGTGAAAGATACAGTTACTCCAAAGGGAGCACAAGAGAGGCCTCATGGAACAAATGATACCAGACCAAACCATAATGCTTCTGCAAACAACAACAGTAGTGCACCTGCCACCAAGTGAGCGCAGAGATGTTTATTGCATGTGTCTCAAACTATGAGAATGATATCTAATCTTCCTTCTTTTTCAGGGCACAGGTTGTGGGTTGGCCACCCATCAGATCATTCAGGAAGAACTCTCTGGCTACCACTTCCAAAAACACTGAAGAAGTGGATGGTAAAGCAGGGCCTGGTGCTTTGTTTATCAAGGTTAGCATGGACGGTGCCCCTTACTTGAGGAAAGTAGACTTGAGAAACTACTCTGCATATCAGGAACTGTCTTCTGCCCTTGAGAAGATGTTCAGCTGCTTTACTATAGGTGAGCTAAATCAAAATCTTAAATGGATATGGAGGATGTATTTTCTGGAAATCAATATTATTTAATTTTTTTTCAACTGATATCTTTATTTTACGGGCATTTGTTCTAGTTTTCATGGATCGAGTTACTGCTATTCCATTATGATGTCAGGTCAATATGGAGCTCATGGAGCTCTTGGAAGAGAGATGCTGAGCGAGAGCAAGCTGAAAGATCTACTTCATGGCTCAGAATATGTTCTTACTTACGAAGATAAAGATGGTGACTGGATGCTTGTTGGCGATGTCCCATGGGAGTAAGTGCTAATTCACTGTAGGCCTTTCATTCCTTTTCAATTGTGCCCTACCTGTTGAAGAAAATTCTAGTTGAGGTTCTTCATTAATGTAAATTGTAGAGATATTTAGATGAAGAGATGTGCCTGTGTATTGTCTTCCTGTCATGTGTGGTTGTTCCCTTAGAAAAGAAAATATATCATCTGTAAATCAATCTTTTAATAATTGCAGTCTCTTAGATGAATTGCTATGAAAGGTGAAGCGGCATCAATAATTTTCTTCACCCGTTTATACACATAATAATAAGAATATCATAGGAGGCATGAACATTTAGGCCGATTCTTGAGGTGCTGATATGCAATCCTGTTTGCTTATTATACCTTTGTTTGACAAATGATATGTTGCCGGTTTTCCACTCTCTGAAGAGCTCAACACCATTAATATTCTTTATCTTGGACTTTCATATCTTGATCATAATCTGCAAAGCTGCCAATGCTGATTTTGGTACAGATATTAGTCTGAACTCAGTTGCATCTGTAAATGTATATTTTACTGGATCTCCTACAACTGATTGGTGATTTGTATGATATGATTATCTTTTTCTTTGCAGCATCAATCTTCCTTGATCCTCTATTTATGAGTACAAATATGGTGTATTTGGCTTGCCTCTATTTTTCCCTTAGTCTGTTTATATTTTTAATTTCTATTTACTTAAAAAGAGTGAACTTCGGAATGTTGGTGTTTTTAGCACTCTTGGGCATGATTTCTGATGAATTTTACTTATAATTATGAAATTCTGACATTATATTTGGACAACATTCTAAGATACAAATGCATTAAAAATTAAATCCTTGTACTTCTTTAGGATGTTTATTGAAACATGCAAGAGGCTGAGGATCATGAAGAGCTCTGATGCCATTGGCCTAGGTGCGTATGCTATGTTTTCCTGTAATTATTTTAAAGCATGTTTGATTTGGACTATTAGAGGGTTGAATCCCAAGAAATTTTTTATTATGCAGATAAAAATCTTATTAGACTTTATATAAATTTTCCACATTATGTCCAACATATAACTATGGAGGCGGCTTTTAGTTTGTCTCAATTGTAAATTTTCCATGAAACAAATAACAGATAAATTTTATGGGAATTAGAAGTTATGATACTTAGCCTGATCTGCGCTCTAAAATTAATAGGATGCAAAATGTATTTATCATGGATCCTTCATCGATAGAAAGGTTGCTTTTTATATAAAAAATATACAGTGCCGAAACAACCTGGTGTGCTTTACCTTGGATGTTCCTTTGCCACATTAAACAGCCAAATAGTATTTTCTAGATCTAATTTTCTCTCACAAACATGCATGTATATTTTGCAGCAGTATATGACTGGTTTGATGCTAATTTTAATAATATCAATATCATGGTCCTCTTGGTACAAGTGCTCTTGTTATTTTCTGGAATTTTTGACATAATGCTGGTGGCCAAAATATAATTAGTTATACCTGGTACCTCTAATATTCAGGAACTAAGCTGTATTGACCTGAATCTAGTTTTAAACTGATACAAATGCTTTTATTTCTTCTGCATGTTAAGAGTAAACTATATGATACGTACTAGCAGTTCAAAATAAGTGTGTGTTTATCTTTAATTCTACTCACTGAGCTTATCTGGGGAAAATTCATAATTTTGATGCAGCCCCGAGGGCTGTGGAGAAATGCAAGAACCAGATCCGGAACTAGCCAGCAGTATGCATGATTGATGCTATCCGTCCAGGACGTTGGGCTGAAATCTTGGAATTTGGTAAGCGGAATTCAAAAATTCAGAAGAGGAATGAATGATATGGTGTCGGACTGGGTACAAGATCATGGGTATCTGTATTTATCATCTTACCATGTTTATGCTTTTATTTGAAGGAAATGAATGTTTTCTAAGCGCTGTTAATTTAAACTGAAACCATAAGACTCCAAAGACTTGTGTATTTGGGAGTGCTGCTATTCTGTGTTTAAATCTGGAGAAGAAGTTCGAATACAGAAAACTGTAGTCTCTGTAAAGCGTATTGTTTGTTGTTGATCTTAATTATGTTTGTTTGTATGGTGAAAAACCTCTAAATTTTAGCAAAATCTGACTTTATTTGTAATGAGTTTGTGGTTATTAATCAATTAAGCTGTGTCAAGTACTCAAGGCTCCTTACTAGGGGCATGAACAATAAAATATGATTGGAGATGAAGTGCTCTTACAAGGCCTGCCCTAGTTAAATTATTTCTTATGTCTTATAATTTGCCTATGCTTGAAGAATTGAGATTTTTGCCAGCTCTGTCGATATGCTTGTCGGGGAGGTGCATTCATTAGAAGCATGTGATGCTCAGTTGATAAGCTTTTGCAGCATTATTGAACTGTTTGTGCAATATGCAGAATAATTTATGTTGACCTTGGAGGAAGAGGGGGAGGAGGTGGTACCATATCGTACAGGTAACAGATAAATGACCTAAGCTGCCAAGGAAGGAAGAGAGGGTCCAGCAAAGTGCAAACTTTCAGTAAAGTGCATTTGTCTTTTTTATTATTTTTGGGGCATTGTCCTCTATATGGGCAATTGGGCGGGCAGGCATTTGCCTCTTATTTCCTGCATGGAAGATCCTAGCCTTAGAAAATACAAAATACTTGAATAAAGCCGAGTATCTTATAATAACTTTGGATGTCATTTATTGAGCTAAAGAAAGATTCTCAGGTCCCGAAAATAATGTTCCTATCTTTTGTTAATGGATTTAGGTATTTAAGATGTGGGAGAACTGACATGGAGGAGAATTGAATAAATGTGATGGAATCGAACAAAAATATTTAATGAATGGTAATGGGATATTGTCTTTGTGTGAAATTGGTTAGGAAAAATTTTATGTGAATAGTTTTATCTAGGCCCATGAGTTTGAAAATTCGCAGTGATAAAAGTTTGGATTAGAAGAGGAAAGAAAAGAAGCAGATTCACATGTCTTTTACAAAGGAGGCCAAGACAACTCTCTAATCAATTGAATCTTTACCTTCTATTGCTGTTGTTTAAAGTGTCACAAACACATAGTAGAGCACCTCAGACATATCCACTGGACCTCTGATTTACATGCACCATGATCTAGTGAACCATGTGTGATAAAATCAATCTGTATGATTTATATGTGAGTTTCACTTGTCAACATCTTGTGGACGTATAATTCGGCAGATCATAATTTATCCAAGAATTTTCCCTCCTTGGATAGCTATTTTATTGCTATTTAAGCCGGTGCTGTTCTCGTATGGATAAAAGAACCAAAGTAAAATGATTAAGCTAGCTTTATCAACTGTCTGATAATATTCTAGTTAGACGATTGTAATCTTGTATATCTGAGCTTAAATGAATCACAGGTGATATTACCGAGGCAGTGAAAATGGTTTTGACGAGCCAACTGAAAATTCCCTAGCAAACACAGCAATTTGAGCTATAATACTGAATAATTCTACCTAAATTTGTTTTCTTTCACTTATTTGAAACAATAGAAAATTACTCCAAGCAAGCAAGCAAGTCAAACATTTCCGAAGAACAAATTTGTTTTCTAGTATGATTGTTTGCTTCTGTGAATTAAGTTAACTAATAATTCCCATTGAAGTTGGTAAAGTTGACAAAGTCCTTCTGGTTTCAGAAAGAGGTCTCGCCTTTGCTGGGAGAGGATAAGGGGTTCAAATAGGCCATATAGCTGGGCGTCAGCTCCCTCGGAATAAATTAGTTTGAATCCAAAGGACCTGTGATACCATTATAGATAATATCTATAAAAAAAAAATTAAATAATAATCTTTTTTTTGGGGATGATAATAATGCTAAAGTGCATTATCAATAATACTAACTATGCCTATGTTATCTTACAGAAGAATCCATCTGTTCATCAAAATTCACAAAATGAAAAGTGAATCTTGTCATTAAATAAATAACATATCACAGAATGATGCTTAATTTCATCATCATTTAAACTGGGACCCTTTTCCCATTTCTTGCCTTTTGATTATAAGATAATGTAAGAAAATTATTATAGGTTAATACACCTTTTTGAAATCTTCTTCACTTTTTTTTTGTCCATTTCCACTAGCTTGCTACTAGAATTTTCTCACCCTCCTTAGCAATTAGCAAACGCTGCAAACCTCTTTTAATTTGATTTATTAGAAAATAATTTTGCAACTGCATTGTTGTGTGGAATAGATCTCTAAATTGCACCGCTTACATATAGTTTAAAACATTAAAATGTTTCATTTTAATCGTAAAATTTTACAAAATGATGCAAAAATATTTTTACATCTAATAAAAATTACCAGAGATTAATGTTCCTATAAAATAAAACTCATTAACATTAGGAACAAAACATTATTTTACAAAATGAAAAATTAGTCGACAAGCATATATATACATATATACTAGCACACGCTTTTTTTACAAAATGAAAAACATATATTTTGAAGGATTGCGATGCTATTAAAAAGCAGAAATTCAAATTCACGTACCAAAAATGATACTAATAAATATTATGGTTAATGTTACTTTGCTCATTTAAAATGTCAGATTTTTGCCCTTATGAATGAGGACATTTTCTGTTCAAAAGACTCACCATAACTTGGTTCAGTTGTTCTAAATCTTAGGCCCATTCCTCCATTTACTTATCTGAAAAAATGTTATCCCTTCTCTGCAACCAATGGCTTCAAATTTTGAAGCAAAGGATGGCTAAGTTAAAAACACCCATTTAGTGCCAGGAAACAAAGGCAGCAAAAAAAACCTTTAAATTTCATTTCAATGTATGTTTGTCACCACATCAACCAATTATAGCAAAGTAAAGGAAGGCAATCTTTGAAAAGATCTTTATCTATTTAATTTATTATTGATCGAATTCATTGAATTAATAAAAGAAATGCCTAGCTAATTAAAAAAAAAAAATTTATTCATACACAATACCTTTTCTTCTCTGTCATTTTCATGATTTCAATATGCATGCCAATGTTTTGATTAAAGAAATGAAGGTGAGTGAATATCAATTATATGTTATGCACTAGCCAGTAGTTAGGCAGATTTCATACACACACACACACACACACAATTATTTATATCTTCCTTTTCCAATCTAATGTGTATTTTAAATATAATATACAATATGATTTATATAGGAAGTTGGAGTTGTTAGCCATGTTGGTTGGAATAAAAGTTCATGAAATGGGGATTGGTTATAGAAATTCTTGGTCTAATCTCCATTTTTAAATATATCCTTCACCACCTTCTTCCATAATTGGTACTTTGACTCTAATAATTTCTGATTATTGTCAACAAATGACCAAGTTCATTACAATTTAAAAACATAATCATTTTATGATTATTGTTATTGTTATCATTAATTGCTTTATATTATTAAAAATAATCCATTTTTGCTGTATGATCTATAGAATAATATGGTAATTGTATTTATCAGTTTTTGTGTTATAGTTAAATTATAAAATGACTAATTAATCTTTTTAATTAAATCCCAAGTCAAAATTTTAACTTGTTTAACCACAAAGAGTAACCATCCTCAAACTTGGGTGTGGACATAGATACCAGGACTTAGCAGGCTTAAACCCAAAAATTTTGCTCCAAATGAAAAATTTGCACAATGCATTAAATAAGCAAATCAACCCTCATTAGCTATAAGGTTGGGGTGGATAACCTATTAGTAAAAACGCTTATAATTTCAAGTTGGAATCCTCCTCACCGGATTAAAAAAAACACTTTATTAGCTATAAGAGATGAATCATTTAGGTTAAAAAATGTTTTAAGTAAATTAAAAACAACAATGTGGTCAACCAGAACACTCCACATGCATTGTTTTGTGTCCTAACAAAACTAAAGCAGTTTGTCGTATACCAAACCCTTTGATGACCTTCAAATCTCATTATCTTTGATAGAGTAGTAGATATCGGGCTAGAATTAAGCCCAATATCATATAACAGAAAAAGAGTATCTTTCTAAAAGACCAAGATAATAAGGGACCAATGAGACACTTGTAAGAAATCTAGTAAGTGTTCCCAAAACCCTAGATTCCTTAAACATACTATATAAAGAATAGTACAAGGATATATGAGGTAATTCTATCCTTCTAAAACCCTAAACACTTCTATCCTTCATTCTCTTGGTCTTATTTCACTGACTTAAGCATCAGAGCACGAACGGGACCACCCAGTCCCATCATATTCTAACCTTATTTTTCTGTGTGTAGAGACCCATAAGACAAACACATAGACCCGGAGATTAAGGAAAGATACCCGCATGGATCACCCAGATCCATTAGTTGGTGCGGAGAACGTAGACAATAACACAGTCACCGGGATACCGGTAGGAACGAATGCTAACATTCCCCAACAATATGGACCTTTACCTAGGAACGGAGGACTTCCATTCTTCGATTGGACACCCACTGGTCCTTCGACGATCGTAACTTACCAGCATCCTCATACCTCTAATCACAGAGTAACAGCCAGATACTTGACACCCTCTCAACCCAAATTCAATACAGTAATACAAGTAACAATGCAAACCCTTTCAAGCAACCAAACTTCTTCTTCAGCCCAAACACCAGACCCAGGATTGCAACAGCAAATAAACTTGCAAGAAAATGTATCCAACTTGTTGTCCGAAATGGTTGGCATTTTTCAGTAAAGAATGACTGAAGTGATGCAACAGTATGCTCAACCTATCCCTGGACCACACGGTCCACCACCCCTACCACCACCACCACCACCACAAAACACCCAACTGATCCAAGAATCATCTCAATATATCCTCTATACACCCACCAATCATACCCAGACACCAAACTACTACAACCCAGAAACCTACATACCTGAAGGAGGAGATGAATCCAAAGTTAGCAGGGGCCATGGCAGGAACCCACGGGGGGCACAAGGGGAGAGGCCGCTAATAGCTGCTGGGGTAGAGCAGCAGGTCCTGGATGTGTTCAGAAGGCTAAAAAGAGGAGATTTGGAGGAAGACTTCCAAAGTGATGGCGGATCCCCCTTATCGGCGACTATCTTACTGGAACCCCTACCAGACAAGATTAGAACCCCCAAGATGGACTCCTTCGATGGGTCAGGAGATCCAAAGGAACATGTAGCTAAGTTCCTAACCATGATGAGCCTACAGCATGGAGTCACAGACGCTGTAAGGTGTAGAGTGTTCCCCACTACTCTCAAAGGGGCTGCTCAGCAATGGCATCTCCGGCTCCTTAGCTCCTTAATTTACAGCTTTGCAGATCTGTAAACTGCATTCAGGAAGCGGTCCAGGATAAATGTCCCGCCCCCAAAGAAGTCCAATGACCTACACAGGTGCATCCAGAGACAAGATGAATCCTTAAGGGATTATGTAGTGGGATTCAATAAGGAGGCAATGCTGGTAGAAAACCTCAATGAGGAAACAGCCATTGAAGCATTAAGAAAGGGTACCCGTTTCCAAGAGATACATAACAAGCTCATCACCAAAAAACCAACCTCCTTTAATGAGGCAATCGCCATAGCCCAGAAGTAGGCGGATCTAGATGATGCCTTGAGAAATGACAGAAGAGACATGGAGAAGAAAGGAGAAAGCAGCCAAAGGGGAGACAAAGGCCGTGATGTTAAAGGAGAACCTTTCAGGAGGCGCTCTGACTATAATACCCGGACGGACTACCCAAGCCGCGGTAACTTTACACCATTAACTGCCCGCAGAGAAGATATCTTGCTCTGGATCAGAGAAAATGGGAAAGAGATCACAAAGCCCAGGCCGTTGAGGGTAGAATCCCAAGACAGAAGACACCAAGGTAAATACTGCAAATATCACAGAGAAAATGGCCATACTACTGAGGAGTGCAGGAATTTACAGTATGAAATAGAGCGGCTAGTGCGAAAGGGTAAATTGAAGAAGTTTGTGGGTAGTACAGAGCCTGAGCAGAAGAGAGAAAGAGAAGAAAAGAAAGAAGAGAGACATGAACCGCCTTCAGTAAATAAGAGAATTGAAGGAAAATTTTGTGGGGTCATAACAAAGGGAAACCCACTGATAGAGCCGCCTAGGAAAAAGCAAAGACAGCAAGTGTTCACCATTGACACCAACTTCCCTGAGGTCTCATTTGATCACACAGATGCCGCTCATGTGAAAGAGCCGCACAATGATGCACTAGTAATTGAAGCTATGATAGGGGAATACTGGGTGTGCAGACTGCTAGTGGATGAGGGAAGTGCA
>CANYLF011498853.1:0-20850 GCA_948193215.1 Bocquillonia castaneifolia | reverse complement strand
CTTCAAATCTGGCACATTAGAAGTCTGTAGCATATCTCTTGCAAAACGAAAAGATTGGACTAAGACATTATTATCATTTAACATCGTAAGTAATCCTTCAATTATTTTCACATCAAGACTACTCAATCTCTTATTAGAGCTCATAGCTTCAACCCTATTATGAATTTTATTATCCGTGTCATAAATATAGAACTACCAAAATTTAGGCTTGCAATCAGGTCGTGGCAACAATGACCTAATAAGATGGTAGTTTTGCCCATGAAGTAGAAAGCAATATGGACCACGTCTAGTGTTGATGGCATTATCAACATGTCCTCCCATAGAAGTAAAGCTGAACATAGAATTGTAACCTCTAATACTTTCTTGAAACATCTTTGATACTTTCCCACCATGGTAGTCCACGAGCTTCTTAAAATATTCAGGACCATGTTTTAGCAATGGTAGTTGGACTTTCCCATTCATGCAACACAAAGAAATTTTTGGGTTTGAGGTTTCTTTAGTCTTTTGATTCCTTTCTTCACACCAAAGGATTGCTCCACAAAAATCACATTCGCAACATGGCTACACAAAAATGAAATAAAATAAAATGAAAAACACATTTTTATATAAGGTATAGTAACTAAATAAATTGGAAAAAAAAATTCGAAAAATTCACCTTGTGAGAAGTCACCATTGTCCATGTGATTGAGATTTCTAATTCTTAATAAAGATGATGACGGCTCAAGTTTACGTTTCATATCTAAATAAATATTTCATAGTCTTTCAAATAGAGAAGAAAACTTGCAAAGGGAAAACAATGAAGCAAACCAAAAGAACAAACCTTTACAAACTATCAATTTATAGGAATGAAATTATCAACAGGTTCATTAATGTCTTGGAATATCAAAAGACAAATAACAAAAAAAAAAACGTAAGAAATATGAAAGGTTATAATATTTAAAGGATAATAATAAATTTTAAAAGGTTATGAATATCAAAAGACAAAACTAATTAAATATTTACAACATTATTAACAAATAATAAATACAAAACCTTTCAAATTCTATAACTATTAAAAATTAATAATTAATAATACATGAAAATGTAATAACAAAAATGTTTAATGCAAAAAAATAAAATAAAATAAAAACTCATGTCACATCATCCTAGAATCTTAGGTGGCTAACAAAATTTCCTTACAATTTAGTTATTTATATAGATATGAATATATAGTGCACAAAAGACCCTCTAGAAATGTTACTCTAAATGGCAAAATATCCTAGTTATCATTATCCACCAATGATTAGGGAATAATGACAAAAAAGACATCTCATATGTTGTACAAAAAAATGGAATAGAATCTCCTAAAATGCATGAAATGCAAAAACTGTTTTTGTCATGTAGCTTCTAGAGCAAGTTGACGGCTTTATATTAATTTATAATTTATATATCAATTTTATAAGTAAAAATGAAATTTTCAATAAATATTTAAATTATAAATATTTTTAACTATTAAAAAAGGTATTTATTAGACTTATAATTATAAATTTTATTTTTAAATTATCATCTATATACATTATATTATAAATAGTACTTTTTAAGAATAAATTTATAATAAACGTATTTTAAATTAATATTTTAAAATAAAAAACCAAGCTTGATTAGGCTCATGAACACCATATGAACATAGTGGTGCTTGGCTCATTTACTAAATGAACCTAAAACTTGAGCTCAAGCTCGAGCTCGGCTCGTTTAGTAAGTGAATCGAGCCCAAACATCTCAAAGCTCGGCTCGGCTCAACTCAATTACAGCCCTAGTATTGGATAAAAGGCATATCCACTCTTGGAGATAAACATTAATTGATAAAAAAAGTCTATAAAATGACATATATTTAGGAACAAATATAGTAGTGTTTTACATATCGACCTTCATTTATTATGTTAAAATTAAATGCAAAATATATTCCTAAATCAATAAATGAAATGTGTCACATGCCACACATTCAATGGGAGTTTATAATTCTATATGGCGAACTAAGTTTACATAATAATTTCCCGATGGGATGGAGGGAGTAATAGTTATATTTAAGCTAAAAACATTAATTGGCATCTGAAGTTACATTGAAAAACCTCTCAGTTACCAAAAGTTTTCGAGAAACTCTTAAAACACCTCAGTTTGTCTATTTCAATACTTTTAAGCACGTAGATATTGATGGGCATGCATGAACGTGTTTGACAATTATTATAAAATATACAATGTAGTCCATGTTAAATATTATGTTTAACTCTTGAAAATTATATTTTTAGTTCCTAAACTTTTTTTAAAAATTTTTTGACCATTAATTTAAAAAAACGTTTAGGGACTAAAAAATATTTGCCAAAGACTAAATACCATATTTGACAAGGATTAAATTGAATATTTAACAATTCATCTGTTTAAAAGTGTTCAAATATACAAATTGAGGTGTCTGAAAGGATCTTCAAAAACTTCAAGTAGCTGGAAGGTTTTTCAGTACAAATTTAAATGTCAATTGATGTATTAGGCCTTATATTTAGGCTTTAGATTGACATTGTACCTTTAACATAAATATTGAAAATAAACATGTATTTATTTATAGTTTGTTTTTAAGAATATTGATTAACGTTCTAAATTGGGACATCTCAATAGGAGTATTTTGATCTTCAATTTAAACTTGTTCAGTTTTTCAATAAATATTAATTAATCATCAAGTTATAATAAATCAAAATTTTTATTTGTAAATTACTCAAATACTCTTATTAGATGTCCCAATTTGAACATTAACAATTATTGTATTTTTAAATCAAAAGACCATTAAAAAATTAATGTTAAAAGTAATTTTATAAATGAGTACGTTAATAGAAAGGATAATAATTAATGTCCCAGTTTGGGACATTTCAATAGGGGCATTTTTATTTTTAATTTAAAATTATTGAGTTTTTCAATATATATTAATGCATCATCATTTTGGATACATAAACATTTTTATTTGTAAATTAAAATATATTTTATTGTTAATTAGCTAATAAATAATTATAATGATGTGGGACACTATTGTTTAGAAAGTCGTGAATTTGTTTAAAGTTATAAAGAAGTTGAAAAAAAAAATTAGCTCAACAAGTAATTACAATTTGAAGACTTAGGCGAGAACTTTTTATTTTTTTATTTTTTAATTTGAAGACTTTGATGTCAGTGAGATACTAAATGGTGCTAAATGAATTATTTTACCATAATACAATAAACCGATAAAAGGGACTTAGGTGAGATTTTTTTTTTACTAATTACCGTGCATAATGTTTGGCAGTGGGTTACTGAGGTTGAGTGAAACGTTAATGGCATTAATTAATTAATTTATTTGAAGACTTTGAGGGTAATTAATTGATTTATCTCATTGACAATAATTAATCATAATATTTTAGATTAAAGTGAAACATTTTAAATTACAAGTATTGAAATGAAATTTTTCTTCATTCAATTTTCTATACTTGCATTGGAATTATAAATATTAAGTTATTTGATGAGAGTTGGCAAATCACATAGAGAGAGAATACACTTTTGATCCCACATACTATAACCTAGTGACCTGTTTAACAAGTCATTTTTTACCTATAAATGATCTCTAATAGCAGGTCATTTTCAAGTGTATTAAAACATCAGTGTTACTATATAATGACCTAGAATTAAATTAATCATACCAAATTTTGAAAACACTCGGTTCAAGAATTTTGAACTTTTTTTTATCACGTGAATTAACATTGAACAAAAAATAAGGGTAATTTTCATTCATAGTCTTCCAATCTTCTTCACTCTCCCACAACTGTCCCTGAACTTTAATTTATAATTAAAAAATGCCTCAGCTTTGATTTTATACACAAAAATCCCGTCATTAGTGTTCACTCTTCTAAAAAATTTCATTTTAATAAATTTTGATATAAAATTTTGCACGTAAATCAAGAAAAATCAAATCTAATTTATAAAAAAATAAAAATTTTGATAATGATTTTATTTTTTCTATATTTTAGTTCAATAAGATTGAGAAATTCATTAAAGATAGAGAACATATTCAAATGGTCTGAATTTTGGTGAAAGAGTATAATAAAATGTGCTCAATCTATTGAAATATAAGATGATAAAATTTGGTTGATGGTAGTGGACTTACACTAAAAATAGGGACTTTTGTATTATAAAATTAAAGTCGAGGAATTTTTTAGTTACAAATTAAAATTCGAGAATAATGATGGAGAAGAGAAGAAAGTTGGGGAACCGTGAATGAAAATTAACCGAAAAAAAAAGGCAACTTATTTACACGAGATGGTAATTTTTTTTTTTTGAACTTCCATATTAAAGTGTAGGATATCATATTCCCCTTAAAAAAGTATGTCATATCATATTACAACCAAACCAAATCTGATTTGAATATGTATATCAACAGGGAAAAAACGAATATAAGAATCTAATTGTCTACGTTACAAGAGAAAATGACTGAATCATGATTCATGAATTACATGAACATGGCTCATTAACAACTTCTTTGCCACCAAAGCGCACACGTCACTTCTCATGGACATAGACAACAACATAATACAATGCATACTTCTTGTTGTAGAACTAGACACTAATAAATACAATTAAATTACTAGTAAACACTACCCATAATAATAATAATAATAATAATAACTCCCTTGAACTGTTAACTTACAAAAAAAATCAAAATCAAATGACAATATACTTTCATTATTTTATGCACTAATTACATGATAACTAATAAATTAATAATATCATATTCCTTATGAATAAAATGAGTACGCAAACAGAGATATTAAAAATAAACCCTTTTTCATAAAAAAAAACCCTTAAAAGAAGGAAAAAAAAAAAGAAAACTTATCTACGCGTTTCAAAGACAAAGAGGGAGTAAAACGACAACGAAACAGGTCGTTTTCGTACTTCAAAAATCAAAATCTGCAGCACACTTTCTCTGCAGCTTCTGTGCTCGAAGGTAAAACCTTTTATCTTTTTGGGTCTCTGGGTTTGGTTTATTTTTTGTTTCTTAAATTTATAAAAAAGTAACTAAATTAGCAAAGGTTAATTTTTTTGGGTTTCTTTAGCTCCAAGTTTTCCTTTTCTTAAATTGGGTTTATATTATTATTATTAATAAATATTATAAATTAAAGAGCTGTTTAACTAGTTGTCAAATAAAGGGTCTATGTTATTTCCAACTAATAACAGAACTGGGAGAACTGTTTAATATTTGTTGTTTTTGCTATAAATACAGTAAGCTTTTAACTGTTCTGAATGGATTTGTAAGTATATATATATATATTTTCCTTGTAAGCTAATTTTGTTTATTCTATTTGGTCTTTACTTTCTTGTTTTGTGTTAAAAAAGGTGGGTCCTTTTTTATTTTTCTAGATTGCTAAAAGTTGTTTTTTTTTCCCCTTCGATTTATATATTTTTTGAGTTCTTAGAAATTGGATTCTGTGTGTTATTGTATTGAGGGGTGAAAAGAGTTTTACTTTGTTGATTTTTTTTGAAGGGAATTTTAGGGTTTTTGAGCTGATTGATTTAAGGGCTTTTATTGGGGTTTTTGATTTTGATTAGTGGAGTTTTCATTGTCGACAGGATAGTTGTGAATTGGGTTCACGAGTTTTCTGGGAATCTTGAAATATTATCCTCCTGAAGTTTAGGAAGGGGCTTTGACTTGATGGGAAATTGAGAATAAGGGTGTTTTTTTAGTTATTGTTTGGGATTTGGCTATTGAATGTTGTGGGGTGGAATTGAGAGTCTTAGCATTGCTTGGTGAATATTCATACACATATTTGTATTTTGGGTATTGAAGACTATCGATGCTGTTGGTTTGATTAGAGATTGGAATTTAGGATGGATGAATCTCAGGGGAGTTCAAATTCGCTACCGCCTTTCCTATCGAAGACGTATGAAATGGTGGATGATCCTTCCACTGATTCTATTGTTTCATGGAGTCAGAGTAATAAAAGCTTTATTGTATGGAATCCACCTGAGTTTGCAAGGGATTTGCTCCCAAGATTCTTTAAACACAATAACTTCTCTAGCTTCATCAGACAACTCAACACATATGTAAGCTAATGCTTTCTCTGTTGTGTTTCTCTTTTTCTATATGTACATTCTTTTTTAAGTGTAGGTATGTGTCTTTATAGGCAGTCTCTTTTGATTATTTAAGCTGAATTGGAATTTTTTTATTTGATAGGGTTTTAGAAAGATAGATCCAGAACAATGGGAATTTGCAAATGAAGATTTTATAAGAGGTCAACCACAGCTCATGAAGAACATTCACAGACGAAAGCCTGTTCATAGCCATTCAATGCAAAATCTGCAAGGATCTAATCAATTAACCGATTCAGAAAGACAGAGCTTTAAGGATGACATTGAGAGGCTTAAAAATGAGAAAGAAGTGCTCGTCATGGAGTTGCAGCAACATGAACATGAGCGGCAAGGATTTGAGATGCAAATGCAAACTTTGAAGGAAAAGTTACAGCATATGGAACACCGACAACAAAATATGTTGTCTTTTATGGTCCGTGTCTTAAAGAAACCTGGCCTAGCTTTAAATCTCATGTCACAATTGGAACCAGGCCATGAAAGAAAGAGAAGGCTGCCAAGAATCGGTTATTTTTATGGTGAGGCCAGCGTTGAGGATGCTTGCCAAACTACTTCTAGGGATGTTGATAGTAATTCTGTTGCACTCTCAAATATGGACCAGTTTGAACAGTTGGAATCATCTTTGACATTATGGGAAAGTATTGCAAATGATGTTCAAACTAATATCCAAAGGAGTTCAACCTTGGACTTAGATGAATCTACAAGTTGTGCAGAAAGCCCATCTATATCTTGTGTACAAATGAATATCGACATTCGGCCAAAGTCTCCTACTATTGATATGAATTCTGAGCCTGCTGTAATTTCAGCTACAGAGCCTGATCATCCAAAGGAACAAGCTGTTCTCCCTGTGGCAACTGGAGTCAATGATGTATTTTGGGAACAATTTTTGACTGAGAATCCTGGTTCAACTGACGCACAGGAAGTTCAATCTGAAAGAAAGGATTCTGCTGATAGAAAAAATGAGATCAAACCCAGTGATCAAGGAAAATTTTGGTGGAATATGAGGAATGTAAATAACCTTGCTGAACAGATGGGGCATCTTACTCCTGCAGGGAGAACATGACATTGCTTGTTTCTTTTTTTTCCCGGCTATAGATGCCTCAGAGCCTTAGATGTAATAAATTTAGGTATGATTTGCTTGATACGATAATAATATATTTGTGTTTTATTTCACTGCAAACTCGTGTTGCATCTCATGTCCTTGATTCTTTAGGTGCTGCTCTACTTACAGGGTCTTTGCACTCTCTTTCAATTAATCATTTTAATTGTGTTTGTGCTTCACATGTTTTCTGACTAGAATACTTTTTGACATGTCGTAAACCCATAGTATCATCTAACTTAGTCTTTTAAGGATGGAAATGATTTTGGTAACCTAATCCTGTGATAGAGGGCAGGAAGCATTTTAAGTAATTTTGACGAATCGTAGATTATCAGAGATAGATAGATCGAGGTTCTATACAAACAATTGATTGATGGCTTTCTCTTCTTTTAAATACCTCTGCATTCTCACAGTATTCTTGATTCTGCAACCTTGCTAGCATAGTGACAAATTGCAGTAGCCAACTCAGGAAAATACTGTTGAAGTCGAAATGAGGCACCTTGCTCGGTGCTACAACCATCAATATATCTGTAGATCTGATTAATTCTAGGTATTTAATTCAAGTCAATTGCAAATTTGAAAGAAAGATTAAAATTTTGAGATTGGCTGCAAGGTAAGATGACAAGGAATGAGCAAGTGGATGTGTAGCTGTGATTCTTTGAAAAACCAATTTATACCGTGGTGTAATTTTGTTTAAACTTGGTGGAATCTCTGATGCTATTCTCCTTCTCTGCAATTGTAATTCTTTGTAGCGATTTATGATTTGATCTATTGTTAAGTGCGTTGAGTTTTGTCATGAAACTGTTGTTTCTTTGGCCGGACAGTGGCTATGATGCAGAGGAGTCGGATTGTATAAGCAAGTGCATGATAATCTGAAGCTTGAAAGTTTGAATACATTACTTTAGGAATTCTCATCTTTCAGATTCAAGTGCTCTAGTTATTTTAGTATTATTACAGCAGTATCTTGCAGTTGATTAGCAGCATAAAAATTATGTGAATTTTTGTCATCTTTCAGATTCAAGTGCTCTAGATAATTTTTGTCAAATGTGAATTTTCTTCTCCACAGTCAATTGAATACAGAACTCATGCTGTAATTTCTTACAGCTGTCATTTGTCAGAGTGGTCAATCATGTACTTTCTCCAAGCTTCTGTAAATTTCTGTGATGACTCAGAGAGATTAATCAGTGACTTCAAGATGGAAAAACTAGCTGTATATCTTTACTTAAGATGCAAACAATCATTTTCAATATATGCTTGCTTGGACCCCATCCTTGAACAGAGTTATGGATCAATGTGGTGATTTGGCATAAATTGTTTTTATTTTAAGAGTATTTTATTCTTTTTATGAGCCTCTTCCTAGTGATCTGAATCTTGCTGTGTTTGATCTTCCATGCAAGCTACTTGTTAGAAATGAAAATTGCCACTCTTCATGAAACTATGTTGCGGCTGTCTCTGTTATTCATTTAACAATCCAACAAATTCATCCATGCAATTCGAATTACTTTAACAATCCAATAAATTCATCTATGCAATTCGAATTACTTTGGCAAAAGCAGGCGGTTAGACTAGCAGTGGCTGAGTGTGTTAGGCTGCTAACTTATGGGCTGTAATTTTTCTCAATTCTAAACATGTTATACTTCCTCTCCTCTTACTTTAACATCGACAAGGCTTTTATTTAAGATGTAATAGGAGAAGCTAAATTGTAGCAAGCTTTTAAACATTTTTGATTCCTAACGCTGTACAATTTGAATGCAGAATAGTTCAAATGTTTAATTGTACAGAACCCTCTGTCTTCTAAGGACCATATTTCCTCGTAGTACCTGCAACATTTATGTTTTTTCGGCTTCATACAGATAACTTGTAACATAATCGTGTCAGAATTTATATTGCAAATAATTGGCCTTGTACTTGTACTGAGCAAGTGTTTGTATTTATGTGTTTCTTGAAGAAGTTGCTTGTAGCAATAAGCTGAACTAATTGAATTATTCTCATGTGCTCAAATTTAATGTGTAATATTCTTTGATTAAATGACAATTAGAAGCATAATCTCATTACATTAATATCTAATCTATTTACAGGATATTCACAAGTTCTCCTATCATTGCAGAAATTGAGGTTAATAATCCTAATGAAATTCTTGGGGCTCTAATTCAGTACTGAAGCAGGCTTGGTTCAGTTCGAACCATACCTGCTGAAAAACCCTGATAATGAGATCATGATACTCATCAGAATTCAATGTCAGGAAGCATGCTAGCAGTTCTTCAAGTTCTTCTGGCTCGCTGATATTTCGCTCCTTAATCATCTCGATCATTGAATCTCTGAAGTCTCTCTGAGGATCGTACGAACATTTCACGACAGCGAAGCTCTCTAAACCTTGAAATCCCTCTATTGTTTTCTCCTTTGCCTTCTTTTTCATTTTCAACTTGGCTTTCTTCATGTCTTCAAGGGCTTTTACTTTGCAAACTTCAGCTGTTCTCGGAGAATAAACTCTTGCTTTGGCATTCTGCTTGAGTCTTTTTCTCGGCAAATCTCTACTTATATACAGAGATTTCCTCTGTTGTTCATTTCTTGACTTGAACTCTTCAATCTTTTGTTCTTTCAACTTGTGCCATTCATAGCTAAAACTTTCTAGAGGAAAACCATTACTTTGATACTCACCAGCAAACACAGAGTCATCTTGATTTCTTCTTAGATAAGAATCTGCAGCTGCCAACCTGAAATCTTGTCTTTCAACAATCCCAAGTGTCTGTCCAGGTTTCATTTCATACACATTATTCTTCACTATTCCTTTTCTTGGAATCTTCTCTGCTTCATCAAATCGACTTCCCTCTAACCTTACCTGCTTCTTATCTCTAACAAGACTACCTCTTTTCACTTTCTTCTTCTCTCTTTCAACTTTAAGCCTTGGAGTTCTGATCTCTGCTACCTTTTCTCTTACACATGTTGTTTGCAGTTGAGGCAAAATCTCAAATTCCTTAGGCAACTCTCCTCTAATTTGCCTTGCATGACAAACCATATCTTCATGACTATTAATAACTCTTGTTGCCTTTGATTTTGATCTATAGCTTTGGCAACTCAAAGGTGGAAATTCAAGATAATCATCATCTTCATCTTCTGAATTGTGCTTAACTGACCTCAAAACATCTCTACTCTTAATACCCTCATAATTATCCTCTCCAAAAGATATTCTCCAAAAGGCATCACCTTCACCTCCATAGAATTTGCCTCCACCACTAGTAGCAAAGCTTGTAGGGTTAGTCGTAACAGAATTCCACTTCCCTGTCTGCTTCACTACTTTTGGATGTTTTTCTCCTGAATTCATGCTCATATGCTTGAACTTTGTAAGCCAGGCAGTTGGTATAACTTGAGATATTAAGAAAGGTCTAGATGAAGGTGAAGAAGATGGTTTCTTCTTGCCCCACTTCATCTTAATTTCTTGATCACTGATTTAAAAAAAGGGTTTTATTTGTTTAATGTATTTGTTTTGCAAGAGAATTTTGTTGTTTGTTAAAATGTTATATATTTTAGTGAAGAAGAAGTGATAAGAAACCGAATAAGAAAGATGGATAATGGGGCAGAGGGACTTTGTGTTTATTAGTATTTTTTTTAAGCAGTTATGGGACAGTTAGGGTGATAAATAGGAACGTGGGTTTCTTACTTGTTTTCTGATAGAATTTTGGTTCAAAAGAAAGGCCCGCTCTAAATCTTGTGACCACTTTGCCTAACTTTAATTTTCTTTTCTTTTCTTTTTTATTTCTACTTTTTGGTTTTGTACTTGAAAATTATTTATGGCTACATGGGGACCTCTTATTTATTTATTTATTTTTATATAAACAACACAAGTAGACAAGAAACTCGAGTTTTCATTCTGATACACACTCCCCACCTAAATAGCGAAGTTTATGTTACTAATTCTTAATCACATACCCAGTACAAGTTGCATTACTAGCCAACCCTTTCTGTCATTGTATGAGAGCTAGCTACTTGGCTTTAAAATTTAAGAACACCCAAATTTTAGATAATTTAAAATTAAAATACTACCAATCCTGAAAGCTAAAACCCAAAAAATGTTGCCCCTTCTCTCTTTTTATTTTTGTGATTTGGAGGAGTTTCTCTCTTGTCATTTTCTTTTTTTTTTTGTGAAAATCAAATTTGTTCCTTCTTTTTTTAGCCTTTTGCTTTATTTGTTTTTTTTTTTTTTTTTTTTGTAGATTACATTTCTTTTCCTTTTTACTTCTTTACTTTTAAGTCAAAGACCATACAGGATTTATATAATAGCTAAGCTAATAGCAGAAAGAGAAAAAAATGTTGAATAAGGAATGAGTTTGGTGCAAGTAGGGCTAAGGCCCACATACAAAAAAGTAAATTGGCCCAAATAAAAATGTTTATCTTCGGCCTAGTATCTTGAAATGGTCCACGCTAAAGCTTTGCTTGACAAATCTCCTGTGTCCTATGGAAAGGAAGGTTTGTAGTGAAAGGACAGAATCAAGAAACTTGACCCTCACTTCAGTTCTCTATAATAAATGGAGACATCCCTTTCTTTAAAAGGTACACAACAACCAATTTCAGATTTTGAGTGTTAAGACCGAAAATTAGCTGTTACTAATGTTGTATTTTTAATTCACTATTATAGTCAAGGTGTATGCAAATTTGAAAATGAAATATGTTGAGTAATTGAACCGCAAAAAAATGTTGAAGATTGTTTATTGATTTAGAAAAGACCAGTAACCAAATTTTATATGATCCAATCCAAATGGTATAAAATTATAACGGACAATTTTAAATTTATGACGAAACAAATGTTGTTATATGACATGTATTTATTTTATTTTGATATTATTTTATTTAAGAAAAGGATATTGAATGTGAAATTCTGAATTTTTAAATTAAACTATGAGAGTAAAATAGAAATGATTCGGGCATTGGAGTATTATTGAGCCTGCACTTGTGAGGCCAGTTGTTCCACATCAATACACTATAGTTTAGTACATTTTTAGGCCAAGTATTGATTTTGCAAGGATATAGCCAAATTATTATTATATCACGGAAAGGGTGGTCAATTTTAGTGGATTATTATGTATGATCAATCATGTTCAGCCAGAGGGACCAGAAATCTCCTTTTTGGATTGTTCACTGTTGGTCTTGCACATCCTATTGACTAATGCTCGCCTATATATATAAAAAAAGATCAAAATCATTTGCACATGATCACCCTTTATATAGCTAAGGGCCTAAGACTATTATTAATAGAAACCTCCAATTGTTGAGATCTTAATTTGGCATTGAAGAACATAGTATCAGTAACCTAGGGAGGAAAAAGGGGCTTGTAAAAGAAAATCCTGAACTCGAACTTTCATCACTATGACAATGATTTTGGTCCAATTTTCTTGCATGGTAGTTTCCAGCAGATGCTTACCTAACAACAACATTGATGTCTTATCCAAAAAGTGTGCTGAGCGACTATGTAGTCAGGGGCAGAAGAATACGTGACCGTTCCTATCTCAGGAAACTTCAATTTTCTATCTTTTTCCTCCTAAACTTTTCTGATTCCACCACCCACTATATGTAGTATTACAACCAATTCATCTTAGGAGGGTTTTAGATTTGTCTTTCGTTCCTCTATAAGTCTTTAGAAAACTATTTATTTGAATCACCAATTTTCTATTTGTGAATCACTGGATAATATAAAACTACTCTTTATAAAACAACCAACTGTTTAAAATATCTAAAAGCCCTTAAATATTAATGAGATTTTAGGATAGAAAGACGCACCAAATAATTTTAAGTTATAATAAAATCCAATTCTTTTCTTTTCTCATTTCTGGTTAAGAAAGTTGGTTTAAGAAAGGCATAAGTAGCCTTGTATGAAACAGAATGTGCACCGAACTAATGTTACATTCAGTTAAACAAGAATAATTATTGAGACTCCACACGTCATTAAATTACAAACCATTGGATTGGATGCGATATACCCAAATATTTGGGAAGAAAAATTCAAAAAAAAAAATGTTAAATCCTAATAAAAAGGGACATATATAGTGGGAAGAGTATGTTCCATGCAATTGGAAGTTTAAGAATAAAGTACAAAGCACTGTTTATTTTGTAGTTAAAAGCAAAAAACCATGTTCAAAATATCCATATTTCATCTCTATTCTATTCAATCCAAATCCATCATAAACTGCATTATTTCACCAATGGCTATTCAAATGAATCCAAACTGTTCTCTCCTTATATTGTCAGTAGGTTTTCTTTTAGGTGCATTGTATGCGAGAGCTACAAATGAATACGTATCAGCCATTGGTGATCCTGGAATGAGAAGAGATAATCTAAGGTTAGCAATAGAGTCATGGAATCAATGCAATGAAGTCGGAGATGAATTGCCTAACATGGGCAGCCCAAGAGCTGCAGATTGTTTTGACATTTACAAGGCTTCTGCAAAGTCAACAGGTAAAGATTTTTTTTCTTCAATTTTCTTTGCATTTCTTGTTTCCAAGGTCTGTTATTCGTTCATACGATGGTGCAATCCAAAAATTACAATTTCCGACTGTAAGTTTAATTTTCTTTGTAGAAAAGAAGTGCTCCTTGTGCAGTTTGGTGCCATACATGTTGGTCCACAGAGTCACAGAGAAAGACAACAAGTTGGGCGTCGGAGACCCTTTTTCAGGATTGCAACCAAAGTCCATTAATGATGTCGATCTTTATGCTGCAGAGAAAGAACTCTACTTAGGCTCTAAATGTCAAGTTGAAGACACTCCAAATCCATGGCAATTTTGGATGATCATGCTGAAGAGTGGCAATATGGACACTTATGCAGCAAAGTGTCCCAAAAATGGCCGGAAAATAGGACCTTTTGGTCCTGATTCTAGTTTTCCTTGCTTTGGAAAAGGCTGCATGAACCAACCTTACATCTTTCATGACTATACTACTTTACAAGGGCCTAATAGAACAACCCTTAGAGGTAGGTTTTATGGGTCATGGGATTTAGATTCTGATCTGAGAAAAGGATTGTTGGCCAATAATTTATCATATCATTCTGTGACTTGGGAGAAGGAACTTGGAAGTGGAAGTTGGGTTTTTCATCATCTCTTGAGAACTTCAACTAAGTATCCATGGCTGATGCTTTACTTGAGATCAGATGCTACACGTGGCCTTTCTGGTGGATATCATTACCTGACAAGAGGAATGTCCAAAATTGTGAGTATATATTTTTGACCCCTTTCAATAGCCTAATAATTTTCAATCATTCTCAATTTCCTCCAGTCTAAACAAATACAATCTGAACAAATTGTAAAAGTCCAAGAAAATGTTTCAAAAGGGAAGCATGACCAAATGACAAGTTTTCTTTTTATTCAGTTGCAAGTTTCTCTACAAGCAATACGAGTTTGTTGGCAATTTTTAAAGCTACTTGGCATTTGCAGATTCCAGAGTCACCAAACTTTAAAGTGAGGTTCACTTTGAATGTAATCAAAGGCGGGGGACCTAACAGCCAATTCTACCTAATGGACATAGGAAGCTGTTGGAAGAACAATGGACAACCTTGTGATGGCAATGTAACTTCAGACGTTACTCGTTACAGCGAAATGATAATAAATCCTAATACAACTTCCTGGTGCCATCCCAACAACCTTAATGTTTGTCCACCTTACCATACCTTTCCGAACGGAACACGTGTCCATCGCAACGACACTGCTCGGTTTCCTTATGCAGCCTATCACCTGTATTGCTCTCCAGAGAATGCAGAGTATCCTGAAGTGCCTTTCAGCTTGTGCGATCCGTACAGCAACCCTCAGCCGCAGGAGATACTGCAGATTTTGCCTCATCCTGTCTGGGGTGACTACGGATATCCAACTAAACAGGGTGAGGGTTGGATCGGTGATCCGAAAACATGGGAGCTTGATGTTGGCAGGTTGTCGGAGACACTTTACTTTTATCAGGTTTGTTAATGCTACTTGTCCATTTTTTATTTTGACAGAATGGGCTGTTAGAAAAATTGTTATAACTTAAACATCATTGTCAAATAATTCTTTCAGGATCCTGGAACTCCTCCGGCAACAAGGAAGTGGATGTCTGTTGATTTAGGAACAGAAATTTTTAAAGCCCCTGATCAGGTTGCTGAATGGACCGTCAGTGATTTTGACATACTTATACCTAAGCAATGAAGATGAAAAATTGAAACTTCTAGCCAAAATAACAACAAATTTTTTTAGGAAGATAGATCATCTTAACAACCCCCAAGGGATTTTTATTTTTATTAATTTCCTTTTCATTCGATCCATCTTGATAATCAGAAGGTATATCAGTCTTGTATTACCTGCTCTTATTATCTAATATGACTAGAATTTCTATCTACTGACCATATAAATTGATTAATTTCGTTGGCAAATCCAACTAACATCAAGTCTTTAACACAGCCCAAGTTGCCACTAGGAGAGCAAAAGGCAATTTTTAATTTAGTCCAAGAGAAATCTCTAGGCCATACTTTCAAAGAAAGTCCACACGAACGTTATCTATAACGTATGTAAAAGTGGGAATGGGGCAAACAGATAAATTGACCTCCTTATCTTTTCCTAATTAGTTTATTGAAAGATTTTAATGAAGGTTTAAATAGTCATTTAATAATTATTTTAATTAATTAATAGTAAATATGTAGTTCTTGATTAGAATTAGGATATATTTATTTAATAATAGAAAATAAAATCCTTAGCCAATTAGCATTTAAAAACATTCATAATTAAAATTTCAAATATATATTAAAAATATAATAATTAGACAAATATATAAATCCATATAACATATGGATTGAGTTAAGATTATAAATTATTGATATTATAAATATATAATTAAAATAATAAAATAATATATTAGGAAATTCGGATTTTTATCATTAAATTCGCAGTCTGACAGTGCAGCAACTTCGTCGGGCTATAACTTAGGCTAGGAAACTCGGAATTGGGTGATTCAAAAGCCTAAATTCAAGAGAAAATCGAGATCTACAACTTTCGTAAAGAAGTCACGCCAGTTTGGAGACTGTAGATACCCGAAAATTGAGTCGCAAGTCAGACGCTTTGTGCAGTCTAAGGAGAAATCCGAATTTCACAAGGTATTATTATTTAGAATTAATTAAAATAAGTCTTAATCGTTATAGAGTTTGTGAGCAGTCTTAGTTAGGGTTTAAGCATTATAAATAGATGTAAACCAAGGCTAAAAAATTAATACTACTCCCTCTGTCCTAAAAAGATGGGCACTTTTAGCTCAACACAAATATTAAGAAAGTTAATAAAACTAGGTAGAATGCATTAATTCAATAGGAAAAAGTCACAAATACCCTTATTAAATCAATTAATTCATTGAAAATAACATTGAAATTTACTCTAACACTATAATTAATAGGGGTACATATGACATTTAATAATTTAGAGCATTAAATTACTGTCCATAATTTGAGACAAATAAATCTCCAAAACTGTCCATCTTTTTAGGACGGAGGGAGTAATAAGAATAATGTCGGTTGATATTATAACAGCATTTAATTGAAAATGTATTTATGAATTTGTGTACATAATTTTTTAAATATAGTAAAAACATTTTCCCTTAATTTATTGCATTTTTTTCTCCTTTTGTACGTGTGTTCTTTTACAAGTGGTCGTTTTCTTTGAGGCAGAGGTCTATTTCATTAACTTGTTGCCTTTTGGACAGTTATGCACATCCATTCGTGGAGCTCCTACATATAGGCTTTTGCAAAGGAAATTGAAAAGAACAATGCATCGTTTGAACATGTCGTCTTCTATATAGCCACTGTTAACTGTATCTATGAATAGTAAGCATCTTCGTACCCAGATGAGATCTCAACTTTTAATTGCTAAAAAGAGTTACCGAGCTTGTCAAAACATCCAACAGTATACAAGATTGTGTTTTACTACATGCAAATGTTACAGTGGAGGAACTGAGGCGCCGGAAAATTTATTGAAGGGTGGTGTGAAATTGATCCAAAGAGGATTGATCCGGGTTGAGTGTAGTGGTAGGAGAAGGAGGGCGATACATTAGAAAGATGGACTGATGGTCTTAGACCATTCTCGGATTAGCAAAAGCCCACTGCTTAGCAAAATTGGACCTAAGCGCACATGATATACAAGCAAGTGGACTAGACATGCCCATGACTTCTAGAAAATGACAAGCTGTCTTACAGTTGTGAACCTTGGGAAATACTTACGTGGATCATGGTTCATGGACAATCATTGTGTCTATGACACATGGACCCCACATACGGATTCCACACATGGGTCCCTTGTGTCATAGACACAATAATCTATAGACCATGATCCATACAAGATTTTCCTGTGAACCTTCTAGAAGTGACATAATTGTCCTCTATAGCTGTATGAGGACACATGTCGTGGACTTGCATAGCAAGCAAGGACAGAATGGTAAAGAAGCTTCTAAAACCCTAAATTCGATGATACTATAAATACGTCGCATAACACAGATACATCATTCTTTACAAATCTTAAACACCCAATGATACCTTGTAGCCATATCGATCACTGACTAGATCATTAGATTTGGAGTCAATATAGAACATATTGTCATGTCACTGATCTCACCTTTATTATCTTCTTTCAGAAATCTAAAACGGCCTTTGATTAGTCTACTTACAGATATGACAAAACCGCCTAGATCACAGACGATTGAGAGGAACCAAAACAACGATGACATACTCAGAAAGAAGATGGGTGCTAAATCACTGAATATTGTACCAACCATGCAAAAAAAGGATTGCCGTTTAGGATCTGTTAGAACTAGGCATGGACTGGTTTTTTGGTTGAAATTGGATTGAAACCTCATCATTAAAAATCGAAACAAAACTTTTTGAATGGTGAAATCGTCCGTTTTTAAAATATGTATGTGTATAATATTAGGTATAAATGGTTACATATGAAACAATTTAATTACCTAAACAAATTTGATATCTATATGATATATAAAATTATATAGCTTAATACAACAATATCAATGCACAAACTTTTACTCTATTATCATTCAATGTTTTTTTAGTTAGGATGAAGATTTAAACATAAAACTTCTAGATTTATTACATATATCTCAACCACAATGCCTTGGAAGATGTTGTCATTCATTGTTTATTGTTAAGAGATGTAAAACTTTACTTTAAATTTACGTTATCTTTTTAATAATTAAGTTTAAGGTTTTGAATCTTTATAGATTCATACATCATATATATGTTTAGTTTTAAAATAGGATTAAATATAAGAGCCTCTTGAGGTTTGTCACTAAAAATGATTTTGTTCCTTGTGTTTCCTTAGTCAATTAAAAAGCCTGTCACATTTATTCTGTCTCATTATTTGCCCATCTGTGTTACCTTTGTTGTTAGTCAACAGGTCCAAGGATTGTCTTGTGAGGAAAAAAAGTTCCATTTGGTTCCTACACTTAATTTTACTTAATAATGTCACGGCCTAGTTTCCAATATTAGGGAATAAACACTAAACATATCATGTCATTTGCATCATAATTGTTTGTAGTACATTGTATAATATTGATTGGTTGAATAATTTTTGAGAGCATCAAGGTTTATGGAAGTTTGGGTTAGTAAGGACCTAGTTGTAAGAAATGTTAGAGGTGTTATTTGTAAAAGAAGTATGAGAGTTGGATTAAATAGTTAGTAGGGTTATGTTTGAGGGGTGGTGTAGGAAAAGTAGTTCTAGAAGGGGACAAGTGTCCATAGGATGTTAGAGTGTGACAAGGGGCTTGTGGTGGAAAAGAAGAGTGGCAATTTAATTAATTTAATAATAATACAATATAGAGTTAGTGGAGGATCTCTACAAGAAAATCCTACACCTTTTCTTCATCTTCTTCATTTCTTTTCTTACCTTTCCCAAAGCTCCATTTTTGAACCTCAAGCTTTAATGAAGGATATAGTAAGATTAGTGGAGTTTATCTTGCCTAGAAGCTTAATTGGAAGATTAGAAGCTTAATTGAGTAAGTTTATCTCCTTTTGTGTTGGTTAGTATGTAAGGGTTTTGAGGATTTTGGGGGTTTATGGTTATTAATGCATAATTATCTTATTAATGTATGTTTAAGAGATTATTAAGTGTTAATTGTATGTTTGGCTATTGTTTTGGTTATTGAATGGTTGTTGATTGTATTATGATGTTTTAGGAGGATCTAAGGGCAAAGAAGTTGAGAGGGGAGGCCAATAGGCTTGAATTGGTTGTTCTTCATCTTTTGTAAGTATTTAATTGATTAAACTTATGTACATTCAGTGAAAATTGCTATATTTGCTTGATTGCTATATTCTTGGATTGAATTGTGTATTGAATTGTTGATGGAGTGTTATTGGTTGAACTTTGAAGTAGTGTAATGGTGATTTTATAAGATTTTGATTGAATTGCAAAGTTATGAGTTGGTTGTGATGAGTAATGTGATAATTTGTGATGAGAATTATGATGTGATGTGGTGATGTGTAATTGTGATTGTAGTTGTGATTGTGAATGGAAAAGGATGACTCTTGGGTAATGTGGTTTGTGTGTGATCGGGAAAGCTGAGCCGGGCGGATAGCTACCCGTATGTGTGAGATGGTGAGATTGAGCCAGGCGGAGAGTCTCGTCGGTGGCTACCTAATTGTGAAATGATTTGAGCAAATGTTTTGAAATGTGAGGAATTGTGAGGTTGAGTCATCCGACCTTGATTTGATGAGATTGGTGTGAATTGCTATTGCTTGGTTGATTTGTGATGTGGTTTTGGTTGTTTATTGCCTTGATGGGGTGATTGAATGTGATTGAACGTTTAGTTTGATTTTGTTTGTATAGTTGTTGTATAGAGTATGTGTTTGGTAATTTCAATTTAGTGTATTCAATGTTGAATTGATTAAATGGTTATTGAGTTGCCAGCTCACCCCCTTGGCGTTGTTTTTCAGGTTGTTGATAGCTTATAGATTGTAAAGCTCACGTGCATTTGCATAGAGAATCAGGTTGGCTAGAGAATCATTAGCACGAGCATATTTTGAGCATTTTGGGTTGTATGTTACTTTGCATCTAAATGGTTTGGGATTAATTGTGACAAGTTTGTTTTGAGTCTTAATGAAATCCCTAATGGTACTGTTTCTGTGCTTGGGACAAATCGTTTGTCTGCTTGTGTAACGGCACGCACGATCGTGCATTGGGTACACACGATCGTGCACTTTGATCGTGTGCACGAGGCTTCGTCGTGCAAGTGGCTCGTGCGGATTCCCACTTTTTGTTTGCGAGTTACTGGACACCATGTGCACGATCGTGCATCCCTACACACGGTCGTGCGTAAGGAAAATGCATGATCGTGCATGAGAACACACGATCGTGCATTTTGCCCTGTTTTCTTCAAATTGTTTATTTTTATCTTGTGGTGTTACACCTACAGACCCCTTCTCCAGCTCCTAAGCCTGTAGCTGAGGTATATTATTCCCTTTACCTCCTTTTATTTGTTTTTGTTCCATCACATATTCAGTTGACCTCCTTCTTTTATTGTTAGGTGTAGATACCCAATTTGTCCGGGTCCATTAAAATAATTATTTACATATTTATTTAATTAAATTTTTAAATATGTAATAATAATATAATAATTTTCCT
>CANYLF011498257.1:0-10188 GCA_948193215.1 Bocquillonia castaneifolia | reverse complement strand
ATTAATTTTATCCAATTACTTAATTTCAACTATAAATTACATATAATCAACCTAATCATTATTAATTTAAGATAAAATTAAATCTAATTCACCTAAAAATTATATTTCACCTAAAAATTATATTTTAAAGAATTTTATTCTTGTTTACATTAAAAAAAATACTAAAACATAATATTATTACTATCAATATCCATCGAATTAATTAATTTTGAAATATCAATTAAATATATCAACCTAAAAAATATATTTAACGTAAAAATTTAATTACAGAAATTTATTATTTTTAATATTCAAAAATATTAAAACAGAATATTCTCATTATCAATCTCATTCAATTAATTAATTTTAACTATAAATTAAATATATCAATCTAAACATTATTAATTTCACCTAAAATTATATTTAATTAACCTAAAAAATATATTTAACCTAAACATTTAATTTACAGAAATTTATTATTTTTAATATTCAAAAAATATTAAAACAGAATGTTTTTATTATTAATCTCATTCAATTAATTAATTTCAATTATAAATTAAATATATTCAACCTAAAAATTCACCTAAAAATATATTTAATCCAACATTTAAATTTAATTAACCTAAAATTATCTCAAATAACATATTTTAATAAATTAAAATAATTACAGAAATTACAATAAATAAAGAATAAATTTAATAGAAAACTTACCTTCACCGGTGCTGGGCGGCGATGACGGAGGAGTAGGAAGCAACAGCAACGATGGAGGCCGCTTGAGCAGTAGTACATGAGGAGCCCAGCAGTGGAAACACGAAAAGGTTATGGAGGGAGGGACGAAGTTCAATGGTGCGACAAGGAGGGTGGTGGTGGTCTTCGTCGGCTTCGTGGTGGTGGAGGTCGGTGCTGGTTGTTCGTGGTGGGGGCTGGGGGTTCTCTAGTGGCTAGAGGAAGAGAGAAAAGATGAAGTAGGAGAGGAGAATATTGATTAGGGTTTCATCCTTTTTATTATATACTTGAAATTTTACGACGGGCACGTCCAACGCAAATTGACATGTGTCCATCGCAGTTTTAATTTTTAAATTATCTATTATCCCGCCCAAAGACTTGCGATGGAGGACCAAGTTCGACGTAAATTTACATTGGACAACTGGTCACAAAGACCATTACCCCATCATAGATTTTTGGAGCGCCAGGGAAAAAATTTGGCGCGTAGTTCCCGCCAAAATTTACGTCCACATCTGCGACGGCATACTTACATTAGTCACAAATTCGCGTCCGGTCCATTACAGATATTGATGATTTCCGACGGATGTAGTGGCCGACGTAGATGTCCATTGCAGATAGTCTGTTTTCTTGTAGTGATGGGAAAGGGTCTAGGATGTCCATTTCCCACACTACAAATGGCCAAGGGCTTTCTATTGGCGATTGATGATTGGCCGGCAGGTGGCTAACCTTTGCATACTTCTGACACTTATCACATTTTTCTACTAGTCCCACTGCGTCCTTGTACATGGTAGGCCAAAAATATCCCTGTAAGAGTGCCTTGCAGACCAAAGTTGGTGCAGCCTCGTGAGAGCTGCAAATGCCTTTATGGATTTCCCTGAACATGTGCCTGCCATCTCACTCAGATACACAATGGCTCTAGGCGTGAGATTTAGACTTTTAAAAATAGAACTCCATGCTCATAATGATACAATGAGACCATGGCCTACAGCCTTTAAGCCGCCTTTCTATCTTCAGGTAACTCGCCCGTTGTTTTGTAGGCTATCAATGGCTTTATCCGTTCGACCACTTCTGTAATTTCCGTCATCTCTTCTACTTCGGTGCTTGTCTTACTGAGTTCTTCCCTTAATGGGATTTTTAGAAATGCTTCGGCGCTTTCAAGCTTCACCTTGGCTAATAAATCAGCTTTTGCATTTTCTTCTCTAAGAATTTGGCAGATCTCATACCTTCCACCCCTTTCTTCAATAGTTTTTAACTGTTTTCGTACTTTTTCTAGTTATTTTATCATGGTCGGGTCTTTAGCACTGTGACAAATGGTTTATATTATATATATTTTATTAGGTTTTAATTCAATTTCTTTCTCATTTAAGTCAATTTAGCACTTATTTTGTCATATTTTATAAATTTACAGTGTAAGAAACACATGGGATCAAACTAGGATGAATTCAGAGTCAAATCGAGCTCAAACTAAATGGTTAAAGTTAGAACCGGACCGTTGACTAGAACTATTCATGGTCCGGTTCAGTCTGTACATGGTCTTGTTCAACTATCAATTTTCACTCAAGAAGGCAGAAGTAAACTGGACCAAGAACCGGACCAGCGAAGTCCGGTTCACCCAAAAATTAGAGGAAATTATGGAGCAAATCGCGGAACCGGGGAAGCCTTCTTTGAACTGGATCGTGAATCGGACTGCGTGGCTAGGTCTAGTTCATGTATAAAGTCTAAAATTTTCTTTGGTTCAAGGCTATTTTTGGCAATTTATGGTTGGTTTGGTCCAGTTTTTATTGGTTTCTGGGGTATTTTTAGGTTTTGAGAGGTGTTACACTATAAATATAAGGTTTTTAGTTAGTAGCCTCCATCTTTTAACATTATTATCATTTTTATTTTCTCTAGAGTTAGAATTTATGTATTCATTTTAATTTTCTGCATATTGTCATTTTAATCGAAAAATATATTTTTATACAATTGTCTTTGTGGATTCAACCTCATACTCCGAGTTTATTACTACAACTTTTCCATACACTTGTGGATCTGTCAAGTTTTTGGCGTTGTTGCCGGGGACAATGAAATTAATTGTTTTTCGATTACGTTCTTTGATTTAGTTTACTTGTTACTTGTTTTGTTTTTTTTGTTTTGTTAATTATTTGAGTTGGTTTTTTCTTTGTGTTTGTTTTCTTTTGTTTTGTTTTTTTTAAACTTATTTTTCCTTGGTTAATTTTCGTATTGTGATTGTGAATTTATTCTTACGTATTATGTTAATTGTTATTTCATTAGTATTGATTTTTGGAATTATCTTTGGTACTTGTAGGTAGTGCATGCTAACTTGGAAGCAATCCAAGAGCAGTGATTCTTCGAGATTGAGCAAACTTGTCATGCAAATCACTCTATTTCACATCAACGAAAGCTAGCGAGTAACATGGCATCCCGCGGACTAAGACATGGTGATCCATCATATGGGTTACCAAGGAATTTTGTTCCCCTTAAAGGAGTAATTGAAGACGTCTTCGAAGATGACAATGGTGCTGGAAATGATGACAACATCAACAATGGAGGAAACAATGGCAATGATAGGGAACATGATGGTGGAAATGGAGTTATTAATCCACCAAGAGGTGGAGTGATTAATCCCCTACTTCCTACTGATGGTGTCCAACAATATCCACCACAAGTGGGACAATAACAATGATACTTCCCATCACAAGGGTATCCATAGCCTCCTCCACAAGCCAATGGTGGTAATAGGGCCTATCTTTGGGATTTCCAATGCCCTATTATCAGTGCATCTCCTTCTTGCATTGTCTTGAGTGCTGCTATAAGGAATTATGATTTGAAAATCCTTCAGTTCAACATGATTCCAAACTTCTATGGTTTACCTTACTAAGACCCCTTACCTTTTATGAGGGAGTTTTGTAGTGTCATTTCCACTTTTCCATTGAATGGCGTTCCTAAACTCGAATTGAGGATGAGATGTTTTACTCTTGTATTGAAGGATAGAGCTAAGACTTGATTCATGACCTTGCCCGAAGGTTCATTGCGGACTTGGGAAGACATCTACAACAAATTCATCAACAAATACTACTCTCAGGGAAAGATTAAAAAGCTAATAACAAAGATCAACACTTTTATTCAAAATGATGCTAAAACCTTTCTTGAAGCTTGGGAGAGATTCAAGAGTTACCTTACTCAATGCCTATACCATCAATATCCTACAAATCTTTTGGTGACATTTTTCTATGATGGATTATATGATAATGGGCAGAATTTGGTGGACACTCATGTTGGAATTGGTATGGGGGAGAAAACTTTTGAGGAAATGTGGGACATTTTTGAGATGCTTGCTATTAACTCTCAAATGAAGGTAGGTAGAAACAGGAGGAACCGCTCAGGTGGTTAATCATCTTCTGAAATTATTAATCATGTTACAGATCTTACTAAGCATATAAAGATGTTGTTAGTAAGAGAGCCAAGTCACCATAATTCACTTACCAATGAAGCTTGCTATTTTTACGGTCAATTTGAGCATCCACCCTCGAATTGCACTCATTATGGGAATCATAATCCAAAGGAAGTAAATTATGTGGGAGCATATGATAGTAATCAACCCCGAAATGATTCATATTCTAACACTTATAATCTGGGTTGGCACAATCATCCAAATTTTTTGGAGGATCAAAATCAACCTAGTCAACCTAGACAAGGAGCTCTTAGATTCCCACCAAAACAACCATATCAACCTACATACCAACGAGCACCTCCTCAATAACAAGTTCAACAACAAGCCAAGCCAACATTTGAAGAATTGGTGATGAAATACATGGCAAGTCAAGATGCCACTTTGAAGCAACAAGGTATCACCATTCAAAACTTGGAACGACAAGTTTGGCAGCTAGCAAAGCAATTGCAAGAAAGACCTTAAGGAACTTTGCCTAGTAACACAGTGATTAATCCATGGGAGATAGTAATGACTATTAACTTGAGGAGGGGAAAGGTGTTGGAGGAGCCATTAGTGATAAAGACAAGGATGGTGAGAACAAGGAGAAATCAAGCAAACAAAGTAAGAAGCAAGGCGAGCTAGTAGAACAACCCAATAGAGAGGAAGCAATTGTCAATCCAATTGTACCGCCAGTTCCTTTTCCAAAAAGGCTAAAAAAGAGGAATGATGAGGAGAACTACAACAAATTTCTAGAGATGTTCAAAAAGATTCAAATCAACATTCCATTCATCAAAGCCATTGCTCAAATTTCTTCTTACACCTAGTACTTGAAGGAAATTGTTAGTAGGAAGAGGAATTTCAAGGAGAAAGCTACCATAGCCTTAACTGAGGAATGGTGCCATCATCCAAAATCATTCTAAGTTGCCAACAAAGATGACAGTCCTAGGGACTTTCACGATTTCATATAATATTGATTCTTTTACTATTGATAAATGTTTGTGTGATTACTTGATGCCTTTATCTTTGTTTAGGATTTTGGAGATTGGTGACTTGAAGCCAACAAGGGTGTCATTGTAGCTTGCTGATCCTTCGGTGAAGTATCCAGAAGAAATCATTGAGGATGTTTTGGTTAAAGTCAATAAATTTTACTTTTCTATCGATTTCTTGGTCATGAATATTAGTGAGAACATTGATGATCCTATTATTTTGGGCCATCCATTTTTAGCAACTACAGGTGCTTTAATTGATGTGAAAAATGGGAAAATGACTATGCAATTAGGTACCGAAAAGGAAGAGTTCGATGTGCCATAAGCTAGTAGACATTTTGATTCTGTAAAGGATTTAAATTCTTATTTTATGATCAATGTGATTGAATCTTTATTGGAATTGCATTATGCTAAGGAAACGTCTAATGATCATTAAAGAACTTGTTTGCATTTGAGTTCTGACGTGTAGGGTTAAGATAATGCCGAACTTAAGGCTCAACCTCAATTTTTGGAAGGACGTGGTTTTGTGCATAGTGAGAGATTTGAACCTCCTGATAGACCTCCATAAGATACAACCAATTGCATTTCAACTTTCACACTTGAAGTATTTGTTCCTAGACAGGGAGAAGAGTCTACCAATCATTGTGTGGGCTGTTTTGACAAAGCTTGAAGAGCATAAAATTATTGAGCTTCTAAGGAAGTACTCAAGGCCATTGGCTCGATCATTGGGTGATATAAGATGCATTAATCCAACCTTCTGTAGTCAAGATGTCAATGGAGCATGAACATAAGCCTACGGTTGAACCTCAAAAGCAAATTAACTCAAAAATGAAGAAGGTTTCCAAGGCTTTTCCTAAGCTTAGAAGAGCCTTAAATGGTGCATTAAAGGGAGGAATAAGGAATCAAAGCATGTAAATCTTCCACCGCAAACGTTTCAGTCTTCTTCCAACATGCAAGTTATGAATTTGATCAGGAATGTTGGTTAATATTCTTGCCTTAACTTTGGGCTCCATGAATGCGTTACAACATCTAGCTCTAAACATCAAATAAAGCCCTTGTAAGGAGGACAACCCACATTTTTAATTTAGCATTTTTCGTTTGATTTTTTTTGAACTTTTTTCTTTCATTTTTAGGATTTTCTTAATTTTGTTTTCTTGCAGTGTGTTTTCTTATGTTTTTCTTTTGAGGTTATTATTTTGGTTTCTTGGACACCAACTCTTAGATCGATGATTTGGTGTGGCCTTCATTCAGGAAATTTCCTTACCCCCTTTGGTTTAATTTTTGTTATCGTCACATTGAAGACAATGTTTCACTTAAGTATGGGGGAGGGAATATTGGCTTTGTTGAAAATTTTGTGATATTGGTGTTGTTGAAAACTTTGTGATGAATTGTGGTGTAATTTGAAATTTTTATGCTTAAAGTGATATTTTGTATAGTTTTGTTCTATGTTTGTTGTTAAGCATATTCAATTGATACTTGTTTTGTTGAATTAATATTTCTAAAATTATTGTGATTTGTGCTTGAATTATAACGATTATTCCTTTGTTCATAATTTTGGAAGATACTTGATTCAAAGTGACTGTTAATTGTTAAGCTTTCAATTTCCAAGTTTCCAAGTGAAATTAATTTTTTGTGAGTTCCAATTAAATACTAATTTCTCAATATTGTTCTTATCCATGTGAGCTTTTGAGCCAAAATTTTCATTTCATGCTCTAATTTTATTGTTGAGAGTTCTTACTAGGTGAGAATTTATTAGAACTTGCTTTTGCATGCAATTGGAATTCACATTATTTATTGGAATTATGAAAGTGATGAGGGCAATTTAGGATTAACTCCTGGCCAAATAACTTACCTTGATATCCATTAGAAATCCAAGTTGAGCCTTAATTACCTTTTCTTTGTTTTTATTTGAATTACCACAATTTTAAATCTTTTATAGCCAATTGTTACATTTTTCCTTGTTCTACCCTACAAGTGCATGCACTTGCGTTTTAATTTGTTATTACAATTTGATTTGTGAAGTATTTTAAAGAACTTTTGAGTATTGCCAAGTGATTTAGTTTTTGAAAAAATAAAAAAAATGGTGAAAAGGAAAAAAAATTGCAAGATGCAAGTGAAAAGTGAATAAGTTCTAAGAACTTAAAGTTTGTGTATTGTTTAATTTGGCAAAAATGATGTCAAAGTTGTTGGAATTACTCAAAGATTTAAAGCTGTTAACACTTAATTTTTGACGTAGGAATACGGAAGCAGCTCGGAGGTCCAGTGATGATCATTCATGTTTTAAATAGAATGAATTGAGTTGGAATTTTCTTTTTAGAGATGGCATTACTTCAATTTGAGTGTTTTCTAAGCTTGCATAACATGTTTTTCTCCAAAATCCAGTTTTGAGCGTAAATGATGCATTTTTCAGACGATTTTCATCATAACCTTTTCTACGAGTGTCCAAATGACTTGAAATTATGATGTTTAGAAGTTGAGGCCATTCCGCACATTTTCTTAGTTTTAAGTTTTTACAAAATCGGATGTTTAGAGGCCCAAAAGGGCCCAACGCCACTCTAAAGAGTGGAATTGGGCCCAACGCCACTCTTCCAAGTGGAGTTGGGCCCAACGCCACTCATGTGACTGGCGTTGGGCTCAACGTCACAAGGAAGACTGGCGTTGGGCCCCCAACGCCAATAGGTCATTTTAAGTTGTAGAAAGCCCGTTTTTGGGCTGTTTCGACTTTGAATGGTCCGTACGAGTCGTACACGCATCCCAAATCTCTGGAGGCTATTTTTGTCCAAAATATCCTTTGATTTAGACTCAAGTCATTGAATTTCATTAGCAAACTGATTAAGGCAACCTTAGCATAAGTTTTAAGCTAAATCGGCTATAATTACTTGCCAAAAACTAGGTTTGAGGGAGAGGCAGACCTTGCACACGAATTTTAGGGCTTAGTTTACTATGCTAACACTCTAAAACTCATTTATAGCTAAAAAAACTTTACCTTACATTGGTTTTTTCATATTACAAACATAAAAACTCTAAAATGGTGTCTTCTTTTGCATTCAAGAGGTGGTTTTTGAAGTTTCTAATCCATTAAAGCAACATTCCAGCAATTTCCAATCACTAAAGAGCAATTAAAAAGTCACTCAAACCTGATCTGAGTGTTATCAAGTGCTTCTAGCTGATTTCTTAAGAAGTAAGTCATCTTTTCTTTTGTCTTTTCAGTATTTTCATTGTTTTCATGGTTTGCATGTCATGAATGCATTGTTTTGCTTGTTCTATTGATGTATTCTTCTATCCTACATGATTAAATGATGTTTTTGCATGATTATGTTGGTTGAATGCCATTAAATACAACGTTCATACATCGATAAATGTTAAAAATTGTTTCTTTTGCATGTTTATATGTTCAGATCTGATATGTTTGATGTTATTTACAAGTTTTAATATATAAAAATCTTTTCTTTTTATGCTTTATTGTGTAAAAATCGTTTCTTTTGCATAAAGGTTATTTCTTTTGTGTAAAAATCATGCTTTTTGGGTTTTCATGCATAAAAGTTGTATCTTTTTTGTGTTTTTGTGTTTTAATGCATAAAGTTGTATGTCATGATTAGATTTAGGTTGCTTTGCCATGTTTCATGCATTTTTATGTGTTTTGATGTTTGTTCCATGAATTTTCGTCTCTCTTTGATCATTTTTGGGGCTTGGTAAACCCTGAAAATTGCATTTTCTATCAAATCATGCACACTACATGTTATCTGGCCACCAACGCCACAAGCAGGAGTGGCGTTGGGCCCAAACGCCACTCTCATGAGTGGCACTGGACTCTGTTGTTTTTCCTTCTGTGCTGTTCTATTGGGATCGCTTTCATGAAGTACTTTTCACGTGGAATGCAGTGACGAGGTAAGCTTCTGAACTTTCTTTGGTAATTGTTTAGATGTGTTTTTGTATGAAATTGAATAATTAATGTTTATTTGGTAATCATTTTAGGTCTAAAACGGTAGAAACCCTAGGTTGTGTTGTTGCGTTGGTGTGTTATATGTTCAATTCACTTTTGCAAGTAAATTGACTCTAATAATGGTTGGTAATTATTAAAATTAACCCTTATTTGTTATTAAAAACTAACTCTTGCATATTTGTATGTAAAAAGTAGGTTATAATTGTTATATGCGTTTTATTGCTTTGTTAGAAGGAATGAAGGTTGGTATAATACTAAGAGTATTGGGTAAAGAATCACGCTGTGGAATTCATAAGTCGGATCCATGAATTTCTGGGGTCAAAATTGGAGTGTACACCTTGTAAGACATTCCCAATGCTGGTTCGGGTGGCGACTACCACTTCAGCCCCGCAGCTGAACACATAGTGCCGCAGTTGCTAGTCATGGCTCAAGCTCTGAGGCAAAACCTTCTTGTCTACAATTTGGTGACTCCACTAGGGATCTTTGATAGACAGACTTATAATTCAAGTGATTACCAATACTCATTTTATTATACTAAACTCTAATTCCTTTGCATTCATTCTTGCATTATAACACCCTACCTCGTGGGTACCATTGGTCAAGCCGCCTAAGATTTACAAGAGTTCTTCATAGGAGGCGAAATCAATGACTAACTGACAACTCCCGCAAGTGTACGGAATAGCTGTAGTGAAACTACCCGAAACTAACACAATATAATAAGGAATTAAATACATAATAATAGTAATTAATCTTAAATTAAAATTCAATTAAAATTCCTTTCCAAGATTAATTTTTAACTTAAAATAGGGGGTAACAACGATCGTTGTTAAGTGAGCAACGATCGTTGTCAAATGTACAACGATCGTTCTGAAATGAACTGTGATCGTTGTTAAAACACTCGAAAGTGTCAAAAAGTTCCAGTAAGATACACGAGCTTGTGGGACATCTACAATAAGCTCGTTGTCAAAACAGCAACAATCGTTGTTAACCTTACAACTATCGTTGTGTAACGACCCGAATCTAACACAATATAATACGAATTAATATATATATAATGATAGTAATTAATCATAAATTAAAATTGAATTAAAAATTCCCTTTGAAAATAAATTTTTCTCTGAAAA
>CANYLF011498243.1:0-11609 GCA_948193215.1 Bocquillonia castaneifolia | reverse complement strand
AGTTAGAGACGGAAAAATCCGTCTCTAATTAGAGACGGAAAAAATCCGTCTCTAAATCCGTCTCTAAAATCCGTCTCTAATTAGCGACGGGGTTTTTAGAGACGGACCAAATCCGTCTCTAAATCCGTCTCTAATTCAATTAGAGACGAAAAAAAATGAATTAGAGACGGATTTGGTCCGTCTCTAATCCGTTTTTTTTTGTAGTGTAATTCACACCCACCCCTCTTGGTTGCCAAGGGATTTCAATTGGTATCAGAGCTTGGAGCTTGAAGTTCATAATCTTAAGTGGTCAAGCTAGATTCTATGGCATAAGAAGAAAGCATTAATGGATTGAGATCATCTCATGAAATAGGAATATGGCCTCATCTTGAAGCAAGTTAACCATCTCGTAAAGAAGGGTGGCAAGGCTAACTTCAAGAACAAGCTCACTTGGTATGAGTGTGGAAAGAGTGGGCATGTGAAGAGTGAATGCTACAAGCTTAAGATGGAAGGTTCTTCCTTAAAGAAGCTATAGGAACAAAGAGATAAAAAGGATAGGCACAAGGGCTATAGTGCTCAATGGGATGGGGTGGTTACTGACTCCAACTCAAGCAAGAAAAGGGAAAGAGCCAACCTTTGTCTTATGGCCTTTAATGACTCTTCACATGAGCTAATATACCAATCCTCTCTCCATAATGATTCAGATGATGATGATGATAAGCTTAAAATGATTGAGGTGTTAAATGATAAGTGCAATCAAGTTTTTTACAAAAATGAAATCTTACAAAGAAAAACGTACTAATCTTGAAAAGGAAATCGAGGAGCTTAAGATGCTAGTAATTACTCTTAAGTCATCAAATGATGACTTTAAGAAGACTTTACAAGACAACGTGATTGCTCTATCTTCAATGGGGACTTTTGAAAAAGAGAATCAGACATTGGAGAAGGACCTTGAAAGTGTCAATAGCACAATCTCCAAATTTCACAAAGGAGTGGGGGATTTGGAAAATCTTTTAATGTCATAAAGATCCACTTCCACTAGATAAGGACTTGGTTATAAGGGAGCATCTACCTTAAATACCAAAACCTAAAGTTTTTGTGAAATCCTCCATTATCCAAACCTCATCATTGGATGCCCATATGGTTGAATCTAAAGCTTCTAAGGTATAAACCAAGGGAAATCTTAAAGTTTATCATCCAAATGAGCCAAAGAAGTTAGAGAAGAGTAAACCAGAGGTTAAGGTAACTTCAAGGCCTAAGGAACACTCTCATGGCTCATTTAAAAGAAAGCCAAATTCCCATCACAATAGATTTGCTAAAGCTCAATGTCTCTATTGTATGGAACATAGCCATATTAATATTCATTACCATATGAGGAAGGTTTAATTGAATTGCCATCTGAGGAAGGTCCAGTTGAAGTTAATTCCAATGGACTAACTTAAGACTAACTGCCAAGGACCCAAACATCTTTGGGTACTTAAGACTTGAAAGTCTTTATGTTTGTAGGTGTGCTTGAAATCCTCAAGGCCAAACAGTAAATGGTATATGGATAATGGATGCTCATGGCACATGACATGTGATCCCAACCTCTTCCTAAGCTTGGAAAAGAAGGATGGAGGTGAGGTGACTTTTAGAGACAATGCTAAAAGAAAGGTTGTTGGCATTGGCAAGGTAGGTAACTTAAACTCTACTTGTATCGATGATGTGTTTCTTGGAAGTGGTTTAAAGTATAACCTTTTAAGTGTAAGTCAATTATGTGACAAGGGCTATAAAGTCTCTTTTGACCCTAAGACTTGTGTTGTATCCAAATTAATGAATTATAGAATAATTTTCAAGGGAGAAAGAGTTAACAATGTCTACATAATTGACTTGGAGAACCTAGCTAACCAAGATGTCAAGTGTCTTATTTCTATAAATAATGATTCTTGGTTATGGCATAGGAGACTAGAACATGCTGGCATGGATTTCTTAGGAGAATTATTCAAGGATGATGTAGTTATTAGTTTTTCAAAGATCAAATTCTCCAAAGATAAAGTTTGTGGACCTTATCAAATGGGGAAACAATCTAAATTCTCATTCACACTTAAAAACAAGATAAGTACTAGTAGACTTCTATAACTATTGCATCTTGATTTATTTGATCCTACTAGGAATGCGAGTCTTAGTGACATGTACTATGCATTTATCATTGTTGATGACTACTCTAGATTCACTTGGGTATGTTTCTTAGCTCATAAGGAAAACGCTTTTCATGCTTTTAAAGTCTTGCAAAACGTGCTCAAAATGACAAAGGTGTTTGTATCTCTACCATTAGAAGTGATCATGTAGGGAATTTCAAAATGAAATCTTAAAGAATTTTGCAATGATTTTGGTATTTCTCACCAATTTTCTTCTCTTATAACTCCTCAACAAAATGGGGTAGTTGAAAGGAAAAGCCAAACATTAGTTGAAATAGCTCGAACTATGCTCAAGGAGTATGATTTACCTTTATACTTTTGGGCCAAAGCCATTAATACCGCATGTTTTATTTCAAATCATGTTTTCAAAAGACCTTTACCTTCTAAAACTTCTTATAAGCTATGGAAAGGAAGAAAACCCAAGAGCCCTTACTTTAGAGTATTTGGATACAAATTCTTTATTAAAAACTAAGGATAATCTTGAAAAATTTGATGCCAAGACGTATGCAGGTGTCTTTCTTGGTTATCACTAATAGCAAGTCCTATAGGGTCTTTAGCAAAAGAACTCTAGTTCTGGAAGAGTCAATGCATGTTGTTTTTGATGAAAATAGTATACTTGATCTCGGAAGGGTAGTTGTTGATGATGTTGTAGGTATCTTGGATGGTCTCCACTTAGAGTCAACTAATGAAGCAAATGGAGATGGGAGTGGAGAGGTCAATGAAGATTCATCCACCAACACCAAAAATGAGGGGGAGATCGCTCAACCAAGTGATGAAAGTTCCCAATAACAACTATCTCAACATTTGCAAGCTCTACAAAGTAACATCCACAACCTTCAAAAGGATTAACACTTCTCCAAAAGTCATTCATAAGATCTCATCATTGGTGAGACCTCCAAAGGTGTAAGTACCCAAAACCAACTCAAAACCCTTAATAATCTATCTTTTCTTTCTCAAATTGAGCCAAGGAATATAGATGAGGCTATCAATGATGAGAGTTGGGTCTTTGCAATGCGAGAACTCAACCAATTTGTGAGGAATAGGTGATAATTGCATTTATCCTATTCAATGGATTGGTTTTTAATTATTTTTCCTTACACATTTGATTGGTTTTAGCATTTATTTGTTATTTATTGTTAACTTACAAGATTAAAGGAACTTGAGTTAATTTAAAGCATAAACCATGCAATTCCCTTGTATTTGCATCATACAAGTGTCAATATAATTTCTTAATGGTCTTTATGTTTTGAAAGGTGATTTATACTTATTTTGGAGTGAAATCATTGTAGGTATGGAGCTTTGAGGGTCTAGAGGCTAATAACGGTTTAGACCTTTAAGAAGCTAGTTACGGTTTCGCGAATCAGCCAAATTTGGAAGTTCAGAGTATTTAATATGGAAAGAGTTTTGATTTCAAAAGATCCATATCAGAAGTGTATTGAGTTTACTTTCATTTTCAAAAAGAATCAGCTCAATTAGTGTCAGAACTAATGAGATATAAGCTAAACTCTGGGAAGTGCTCTGAAAGCTATCTCAAATGTAGCACTGAAATGTTAAGGGCATTGTGGGCAAGTACATGATGGAATTAGACCAAGTCAAAACATAGAAATTAAATTAAACATCTTAAACTTCACTTTAGGCTCAAACATTTCTCAAGTTAGAGTTTGGACGACCGAGATATCCCCCTTTCAATTTAGGTTGTCTACTGGATAGCGCAAGAAGAAAGTAAGGCGCGCCGTAGGAAGCAGAACTGAACCAAACCTTAACAAGACCTCAAACCAGACAACACCAGGTTTAGTTCAGCCCCTAATTTGTGACTAGACATATAGCAGATAGTGAACTAGACTGGTCCAGGTCTGGTTCAGACCCGCATAATCCAATTTTTACATGGTTTTAGGGCTTTTTAGGGGTATTCTTGAGAGGCACTATATGTACCATTTAATTAAACATTAGCCACCACTTTGGTTTGTTTTATTTCACTTAGAAAACATTAAAAACATCAGAAAAACAGCATTGTTCTTGGAATCAAGGCTTGGTTTGCAAGGAATTGGAGAGATTGAAGATTGATTTTCATCTTTTAATGACCAAGTTTTCCTTTCCTTGATTCTACTTATCTTTTAATTATGTTTATGTTTATTTTTTTATTATTGTTTGTAGTTTTTATTATGCTTAGGAACTAAATCCTCTACTAGAGGGATTGATGTAATTTAGTAGGGGGTAATTTAATTATCAATATTTTGATTAACTATTCAATTATGGTTTTTCTAGTTTTATTCATTTAATTTGATTTCCAAGAGCTTATTAACATATTTCTTGATTGGGCACCTAGATGTAAGTTTGTTAGGTTTATCGTTCAATGGATGGGAAATGGATTTGAAAATTGAGCTTCTTTAGTTGTTAATACATAAACAACAATTAACCTAAACTTGATTTTAAAGATTTGTTGGATTGAGTATTCTTTCTCGTCGCTCGCACTAATGATGGAGGAGATGGTAAAAGAAAGCCTACTTATTATGGGAGCCTTTTAGCCAACCTAGTGGTCCTGAAACCTGTATATAATGATCGTAGTAACTTCCCATATGATATACCTAAGTAATCCTATATGTTTGTAATGCTACCATGAGTATTTATGATCTTCAAGCCTACAGCCTTTGCCGAAGATCTGACTGTTTGAAAGTAAGTTAAGACAAAAGGATATAGACTAAATTATCATGAATATTGTTGCTTGGTTTGGATGCTTGAGTGATAAATGCATGCTCGACAGTACTGTCTTCCCCTGTTGATGAAAGAAAATACCCAAGTGGTGACCTAAGAAATGGACTTTACCACGGAACACGTGTGTGGGAGAAATAAGGTTGGGAAGCCTGCCACTTGGCAGTAATTGATACTTGTACAACTAATGATTTTCTTATTTTCTTTGTCATGCATACATGTATCTCATGCATATTTCTAACAGATTTGTTTAGCGGTAAGTATAGATTCTCAATCTACCTCTAGTACCTGCAAACGAGTAAGCAGGCGTTTGGTGCATGAAAGTTCAAACATAGCAACATTTCAAGAAGTTAGTTCAGTCAGTATGACATCACAAAGCCTAGACTTAGAAGCTTTGATGGCTGCTATGAGAACTATGATTAGAGAAGAAGTGCAAAATGTAGTTAAGAACTTTGAAAAAAATCATGAAGATGTAGATAGGATAGGAGAAAATAACATGATCTCTACCCTAACCAAGAAGATGGAACAGTTACAGGACATAATAAAAGGGAGGAAATTAGAGACTGATTTTGACCTTGACAGTATGGGAGTTTAGGGAATGAAGAAACTGCCTCCAAAATTCTTAATGTGTGATATGCAGAAGTTTGACAGCAGTGGAGATCCCAAGCTCCATATCAAGTAGTATGGATCCATTATGGCTGCAACTCATTTTGATATAGAATAAAAGACAAGGGTTTTTTTCTCTGTCCCTAACTGGAATAGCCGAAGACTGGTATCATTGATTGCCTTCCTCTATCTAAGCTGACTGGAAAGAATTATGTGATGCATTTGTTGGACAATACTCCTACAACGCCAAACTTGAAGTGTATATTCGAGATCTTGAGTTGACCAGACAGAGATATAATGAATCATTTGCTAATTTTCTCACCCGTTGGAGAAATAAGGCTACCTTATTGAACAACAAGCCCTTAGAAAAAGATCTGGTCAGAATAGTGGTTAGAAACGTGCTTCCTGATATGGTCGAGACCCTACAAACCATTAACCCGAAGTCTTTAATGATTTATATGATGACAAATTATAGTGTCAGGAGATAGAGATTGAAAGGAAGCGAATGTAGAAGGGAAAGGCACCTTACAGTAGACCCACAACCACCAAAACAGCTGATGTGAACCAAGTTATCACCAACCGTAAATTCTCAAATTTTAACCATCCATTTTCCAAAGTATTTGAGAGACTTGAGAAACAAGGCATTCTGAAACCCAAGCCTTCTAGATTCCCACCTAATCCTAAAGCTTCTTGATACAACCCTGATGTCTATTGCAGCTTTCACCAAATTTAAGCACATACCACTAACAAGTACCTGAAACTAAAACACAACATCCAAGACCTAATCGAGGCCAGAAAGATCATAAACCCAGACAACAGAGCTCCCAACACCAAACACAATCCTTTTCCCAACTATAATAGAGTTCCACCCCCAAATCAAGCCATGTGGATAGAATCCGGAATCAAAGAAATAGAGGTTCTATCTTCCTTTGAATATGCTTATTCCCTAAAGAATATTGTGACAGAGTATATGAAATAACTTAAGGATTCATTACCTTCTACCGATGATTTGAGGGACTTCTACGTATTGCAAGTAAAATCAAATGATTAAATTAGGGACGTGTACATGTTTGATGCTTGGTATTCTTCTAGTGAGGATAAAGCCGAAGTTGTAGATGCTTTTCGATTGGTAAAAGATGAAGAAACAAAGGTCTAGTAAGTCACTCGAAGTGGATGAGACTATTAGAGGTAGGATCAAGATAAGACAATTCATGAAAGAAGTAGAAGGCTACTTTTTATAGAGCATGTGCGGTAAAAAGGGAGTAAAGTTTAGTATCGTCGTATATCAAGTACTCGCTATGGACAAAAGATGATGATTGACCCGCCGTTGTAAATTACGAGTTTAGAAAGCTAACATAATTGACACCCTTATAGAGTAGAGACGAGAGAGAAAAGGCATACTTCTCACCCGGGGCTAAAAGAGGAGAGAAGAGTATGGGATATTAACTAATCAAGTATCGCTCACAGGGAAAAGACTAGATCTGCAAAGACAATCAAACTAAAGAGACTATGGGAGACAGGCTAGAGTTCAAAGAAGACCTTTTAATAAATCAGTTGAAGAAGACCAGAGTAAATGCTAGTATTTGAGACCTGCTGGTTTGCTCTGAATCACATAGTAGGGCTTTGGTGAAGGCTTTATCAGAAATTCGAGTTCCTGAGGACGTAACACCTGAGAATATGGTTGACCTAATGATGGAAAAGAAACTTGGAGAGATTACATTTACAGATGAAGACCATAGTAAAGCCCTCTACATTGCTGTTGAGATAAATGGGAAATGAAATTTTTGTGTGATGGTAGACGACGGGTAAGCCATCAATGTTTGCCCCTCTAAGCTCCTTCCCAAATTGGGAATCTCATCATCTGATCTGAGGCCCTCCGATTCAAAGAAAAGAGTAGAAGGAATATTCACTACCAAGATCAAAGTATGCCCAATCGAGTCAGTAGTAGACGTGACAGTCTTGGAATAGCTATGACATTTGTAGTGCTGTTAGTAAGACCCCAGTTCCATCCTTTGGGAGGAGTGCCTTCCACCCTGCATCTGAAATTCAAGTTTCTACATGAAGGCGGGATATTAACAATTAATGTTGAATGAACTCAAGCTGTAGTTATACTCAGGGCAGCTTCCAAAGGAATCATATCTCCCATGGGCTTCCAAGTCATAGGTATCCATGAAGATTTAACCAGCCCTTAGGTAAATATGTTGCTTAAGAAGATGAAGAACTTCCCAGCACTTAGGTTAGGTAAGAACCAGCAAGGGAATATGACCTTTCCTGACTTTAAAGTGCTAGGATATTAGGGGGTTATTCCAAGAAAATGATTACTGAAAATGACTTGATCATGGTAAAAGGAGGTTTGTATGATTACTTAACTCAAGCAAGTGGAAAGACCCCTGAAGGAACAGGGGGCAAGGATGATGGATGCTCAGTCATGACCCCTACTCAGATCATTAAGGAGCTAATTATTGAGGACTTGATAGGCAAGATGGATGGCTTAACCTTGGAAGAGAATGAAGCTATGAGAAAGAAGCATATTACTAAAATTGCTGCTCAATATCCAATTTGGATGCTTTTATCATTGATTTTCTTTTAGATTCTTTTTATTTTGTTGATGTAATAATGTTCGACTTATTTGAGGATGAGGATGTTTTATTTCCAAGGTCAATAATATAACTTCTGACTTAGCTTATTTGTGTGATGTTTTCCCTGATAGCATGGTGCATTTCATTGATCATACCATAAGCATGTTTAACATTAATTCTGTCTAAACAAATGCATTCAATTTAGGTAAAAAAGATAGGCCACTTGAAATATTGATTGCATCCAATGTAACTTCTAAAGGGAGAGTGAGATTTGAACATATCCTTAGGAAAAGAGAAAAAATGTTTACTCATGACAACATACCGGGAGTAGACATGAAAATAACAGAACATTTCATTCCTACTAACCCGAGTATGAAGCTAGTCAAATAGAAGTTGAGAAGATTACGACCTGAGTGGACACAATTGACTAAAGAGGAAATAGAGAAACAGTTGAAGGCCAGATCCTTAGAAGTAGTAGAATACCCAGAATGGTTAGCTAATATCGTGCCAGTTCTGAAAAAAGATAGTAGAGTCAGGATGTGTGTTGACTTCAGATATTTGAATAAAGCATCATCCAAGGATGACTTCCCACTACCCCATATTGTTGTCCTTATCGATAGTGCAGCTGCCAGTGCAATGTATTCATTCATGAACGGGTTCTCAGGATACAACCAAATCATGATGGCCATTATTAATAAAATGAAGATCGCCTTTATAATAAAGTACGCGGTTTTCTGTTATAAAGTGATGCCTTTTGGACTTAAGAGCGTGGGGGCAATGTATCAAAGGATGGCTATTACACTATTCCATGACATGATGCATAAGGAGGTAGAAGTGTATGTGGATGACATGATGGTCAAGTCCCCCACCAGAGAACAACAATGTGAAGCATTCGACAAGTTCTTAGAGTGAACAGTTACATAAAATTTGAGACTCAACCTTAAGAAGTGTGTGTTTGGGGTCATTAAATGAAAGCTACTTGGGCATCTGATCAGTTATAGAGGTATTGAGGTAGATCTAGACAAAATGAAGGCTATCCAGGTAATGCCAACACACAAGTCAGAGAAACAGATTAGGGGATTTCTCAAAAAACTTAAATACATTAGTAGGTTGATATCAAAGCTGATAATGATCTGTGACCAAATTTTCAGACTATTAAGGGTGGACGAACCGAAGGAGTGGAATCCTAGGTGTCAAGAGGCGTTTGAGAGAATAAAATAGTACCTAACAAACCCACCGGTTCTTCAACCACCAAAAGCTTGAAAGCCACTCACATTGTACCTAGCTTTAGAAGACGAGGCCATTAGAACTATGATGGTACAAACAGATGATGTAGGCACGGAGCATGCCATTTTTTACCTCAGTAAGAAGCTACTCCCTTACGAGGTAAAATATGACCTAGTTCAGAAGATGTGCTTAGTAGTGATTTGGGCCACAAGATAACTCAGACACTACTTTTAATCCTACCGAGTAGATGTGGTTGCAAAATTTGATCCACTCAGACATTTGTATGAAGCTCCAGTTTTGACCAAGAGGAAATTAGCCAAATGGTTAGCATTGTTGACTGAGTTTGATATTCACTATGTCATTAAGAAAATAATCAAGGGGTGAATAGTCACAGAATTTTTAGCCTTGAATCCACAAGAATCATCAGAGCAAGTTGAATATAAGTTTCTAGATGAAAGCCTTAACGCAATTGAAATACAAGAATGGACATTATACTTTTATGGAGAAGTAAATCACAAAGGGCTAGAATAGGAGTGTTGCTCATTACACCAAAAGGAGAAAAGATCCTTATTGCCAAAATGCTAGATTTCCTGGTAACAAACAATATGGCAGAATATAAGGCGTGCATATTCGGATTGAAGTCGGTGAACTTAGCTGGGGCCAAGGAAATCTCTATCTATGGGGATTCTAGATTGATCATCAATCAGCCATCAGATGAGTGGGAAGTAAGAGATGATAAACTGAAGCCTTACATAGAATATTTTCACTAAATGAGAAGTCATTTTCATAAGTGCAACCTGCTCCATTTACCTAGAGAGGAGAACTAGATGGAAGACGCTTTAGCCACTCTAGCTTCAATGTGGGATGATCTAAATAGCATGAAAATGAGACCCTTAGTAATGATGAAAGCTAAACAACCATGCTACAAAAAATAGAGGAAGTGTGCTTGACTGGATCTCACAAGAATCCGTGGTTCTATGATATTCTAAACTATATGGAAATTCAAGAATACCCTGCAACTATACAAGTAAGCAACGCTTTGCCCTGAGACTTCAATCGAGGAATTATACATATCATGAGGAATACTATGTAGAAGATCGCCCACAAGAACATTACTCAGATGTATCACCTAGGAAGAAGCTAATAAAGTGATGAAGGAAATTCATGTAGGTACATGTGGACCTCACATGAGTGGACAAGTTCTCACATCGAAGATACAGAGGTAGGGATATTACTGGGACTCTATGGATAGAGATTGTATAAAGATGGTGCGAAAATGCCATAATTGTCAAATATACAGAGATCATATTCATATTCCTCCTTCTGAACTAAATAACCTCATCTCCTTGTGACCATTTTCCTCATGGGGCATTGTCATTATGGGTTCGATTAAGCCAATGGTAGCTCACAACATGATAGTTCATTGCGAAGAAAATTAAGTGCAGATTTGGAATCCCGCGGCACATAGTTTCTGACAATAGGGTACAGTTTCAAGGGGAGACCGTCGAATTTCTAGAAGAAAATGGTGTAAAAAATGTTGATCCTAAATTCATTCATCTGAAGGCATAATCATACATTCATAGTCATTTATAGTCATATACAGAGGGTAACATACATCATACATAGGTCTAAACAGTCAAAGGAGCTCAGAAAATTCAAAAAATCGGACGTGGTACAGCCAGAAGGATGTGCTCCTCAACCTAGAGGTTTACATCTCTAGGAAGAGGTGCACACCTCATGCTAGAGGGGAACGCCTCTGGGTCAGATGGGCAATTCAAGAAAAATTCTTAAACATGCCGATTCGATCTGAATTCAAAAAGAAGGAGGTGAAAGTGTTCTCCTGACCGTAGAAATAATGAAGCTGCTCAAATGTGAATCCAATCTGGCCATAGGTATGATCTCTACACCAAACTAGAATCCAAGGTAATCTTGCCTCTCAATCTCATAATCATGATTAGTTAGGAGTATTAACCCTTCCCAAGGAACTGTTACTGCATGGCCTGATGAACTGGAAGAGGCCATCTCTTATGTGCACTATTCAGTTTTCTAAGAACATGGTTGGTTGGGGTAGAATTACACTCCCTAGTCTCCAAGGACTTAGTATAGTGGAGTAGGGTATCGAACTCAGGGAGTTTTTTAGTGTTAAGTATTAATAAGAATAAACACTAGCATGTCTAGGCTTACAAATTATTATAAGTAGAGTTTTCTAATTCTAAATTAAATTAATTCCTAAATTAATTTACTAACTACAAAAAATTATAAATTAATTACTAATCCTAATTAATAAAAATAAAACAATTCAAGGATATAGAATTGAAATTACAACCAAAAG
>CANYLF011497985.1:0-16152 GCA_948193215.1 Bocquillonia castaneifolia | reverse complement strand
AAGCTAATCTAATTTTACAATCCTTCGGTAAAAGCAACACCGGTGGACTTGAGCCAAGCTCCTCCTTGTATAAGCGAAGCAACTGTAAATTTATTGGCCTCAGTAGCACTAGTAATGACATGATAACCTGACCATTTGACTCTCTTACCAGTACCAGCCCCTGCTCCTTGATTCATGTACTCACCATAATACAAAGTCTTCAGTGCAAAATCTCCATCCCAAATTGACCATCCAGCAGGATCAATAAGGTCACCTATATTGGACTGCATCACTACCGTCCTCGAATACTCCTTCCAAGGCCGGCCCAAATATGTCTTGAAAGTGGCCTTAACCGGCTCAAGATCAGAACTTGCTATTATTTGACATTTTTGGATTGTAGTTCCCGTGTTTTGATTTGGGTCAGTTCGGCCTTGGGCTATAACCATGTTTTTCTGATTAGCCATGGGCTTTCTGGCTTCTAGTTTGCAGTTTTGGAAAACAACAGCTGCATTTCCAAATATGTAATCTACTGTGCCTGTAATCAAGTTATCTCTGTAGAATTGACGGTTGCTGTGGGCGTACAGAGTGTCTTGGTATGCATCAATTTTGCAGCGGTTAATGACTGATTGATCGGCCCCGACTCGGAGTGCAACGGCCTGATGCTTTTGTGGCCCGGCTGTGTTCTGGAACCAGATGTCTTGGGCTATGAATCCATCACCAACAGCGGCTGCATTGACACATATTGTGGAAAATGTTTATTATATTAGTACCAGTACCTACCAATACCATTAGACCATCCAATTAAAGCTTAGCTATTTGAAGTTGTGAATTAAATTAAATTACCTAAGGTAGCAGATTTGAAAGTTGTTGATCCATCAACAACATTCAAACTACCAGTTATTATAGTTGAATCCATGCCATCACCAAGAAGCATTATATTCTTCTTACTGCTTCCAATCTCAACATTTTCTTTATATGTCCCCTTCTTGACATGAATAACATATCTAGTCTTGCTATTACTTGGTGCAGCTGCCACTGCCTCTTTAACAGTCTTGTACTTACCACTCCCATCTTTAGCAACCGTCACATCAGCAGCATTGATGCCCTCAACCCAACTTTGAAGAAGTTTTCGATCCTTACTAGTCACCCACGATGGAAAATCTCCGTTTAGTGGCAAGATCGTATCATTTTTGGGAGGTGAAATTGCCATCAGAACAGCCAGGGAGGTTCTTGCTACTGATATCAAGTGATTAAGCCTCGGCTCCATAGTGGACCTGGCTGGACCTCTTAGGCCATCAGAACAAGTAACATGGTTGGTGAGCACAGTACTAAGCCATGTATGTGCATCTGCATGTGAATTGGGGGTGACATTATCAAGAGCCAAAATAGAGTTGTTAATTCTCTCTATAGATAGCTCCATCAACTCAACACAGTCAACAAGAGCAGCATGATTAACAGGATCATTGATCTTGATTCTAGCATGGTTAGCCTCTGTAATAGCACTTTGAATGTCAGGTGCGGCTTTCTTTAGCAAGTGTTGAAGGATATTATTAACATGGTTTAGTTTTATGGTTGTCTCTTTTGCAATTTCTGAGGCCATTGATAGACATGATGATTTATCGGTGGCAATGGCATGGTGACATATTGCTTGCAATTGTGAAGGACTAGTAGAAAGGGTGAAGGCAATTAATATTGTAGCTGTGCTTAAGATAGCTGCAATGGATAGCACAAGATAGAGAGTTTTCTTCTGGTGAGAGGGTTTTGGTGAGTTTAGCAGGGGTTGATTAGTCGCCATGGTAGTGGTTTTGGTTGCTAGCTATTGTACGTTTTTCTTTCAGATTTGGAGGTGTCTTTTTATAGCCCTTAATAATGGTAGTGAGACTAAAAATAATATATATATATAGATATATATATATATTAAATTCTTATTTCCTCATCATTATATCTAAGGCTATATCTATGTAACACATACTAAAAACTAATTTTGTGATAAGAAACAAAAAAAATAAAAAATAAAATAAAATTGGGATTTACTATCATTTCTGTAAACTTAATTAGGTTATCATCTCCCTAACAATTATGTCCAAATCAGTATTTTTATTTCTTCTTGAAGTTTAACAACTCAATATTTTCCGACTCATATTTTAATTCTGTTGAACTATAATCTCCCAGGAATTTCAGTTATATGATACGTAAATATTAGAAATAAAATAAATTTTAAAAATTTTCAAATCTATACCTGATTTTAATGAGTCCATAATAATTAATCCCAAAATATTTATTACTAATATATGGTTAAAAGCAAAATACTAAAAATTATGCATATAATGAATGGCATGAACTATGAAGTAATAACATGGTAAAATAGTAAAATACTCTCAATATAGATCAACCATTCAAAAATATCGGAAGTCTATTAAACTCAACTTATGGTTAAAAAAGCTCAACTTTTATAGTAAAAAGATATCACTACCAAATATATATCAAGCATTAATATGGGAAAGTCTTTAGCGAACTAAATTCAAATTATTCATTTACATTTTCTAACACACGGTCACATACATTCACTAATTGAATAAATTACTGAATGCATAATTAAAATTGTATTTTAACATATTGAATAATGTTTAAATACACTCCATATATGTGTTTTTATGAAAAGAAAGACCTATGAATTTATGAATTAAAAACTCATGAATAGAGTATTTAAATATTATGGAGTGGGAATAACTATTCCCTTGAATAATCTATTCAATGATTCAATCAATAGATATATCGCGTCATCTATCAATAATCGAACTCCTTAACCCAAAAGTTTCTCCACACATATGCACATGTTTATATTCGCTTTCAAAAATTAATTCTTAAAATGGTAAAACTCATGCTCTACTACAATTTCTATCTGACTTTTTTTAAAGATGCCACTAAATTCCTCCCACAGCTTTTGCTGTCGTTCAAGTAATTCCACTAGTATAAGAAAATTTTTTATGCTCGCTAGTTATGCAATATATTGCCCCACCACTTGGAGAAAAAAATGGAAGGTGGCTACTACTTTCCTAAAGATAAGAATGATTATATATCACAATGGAAAATTACAGGAAATAATTTGTAGAAAATCACTATCTAATTTCTCAATTTATTGTGAAAACAAAACTGATATATAACTTAGAAGTCGTAAAAGTTAGCATATAAAGTAAGATTTTGTATATTTTATTTTTAACCACATTCTTAGTGATGTAATTAATCAATTTTCAGTCTTTCTAAGATAGTCTAATTAATGATAGAGACATTATAATCAATTCAGAAGCCACAATTCTAATCCTAATTAAACAATGAAAAAAAATTAATCAATTTTCATGGAGAATTGGAATAAAATCAACCTGTCAATTCCCTTGCTAGTGTAGGTAAGGCCCTTTGCCATGCCACTCCAATCTCCATTTTTCCAAATTGGAAAAGAAATTAGATGAGTACAGCATCATCACTGGCACCACTAATTAAGGGTAAAAGTCATCATATCACTCACAAAAACAACACCAAAACGTTGGTTTATACTTTACAAATATGCTTTAATTTTGTAGACGATACCAATAAGTGTAGTAGATGGATATCATAAATATTTTCGTCTCTTCTCATTGATTATCATTTTTTTGTAGAATAAATATTCAATTAACAAACGTCTCTTTTTCATTAGTTTTTATATTTGCTAATTGCAAAAGGAGGTAGGCAGATCTTTTTGTAATTATTTATTCATATAAGGTCACATGACAACATGTTATGAACTTGTAAGAAATATGGAAAAACTATATTCGTTTGTTTTTCTTTCCCAACTTGTGATTGAAATTTTCAGAGCGTTATCCTTTATTTTTATTGTGACAATATCATTGTGTTCCGCTTCTCCTTGATAAAGCTGTTCTATAGTGCTTAATATTTTATTACAAATCAGATACATATATGCACAATTTTTTTTTATTAATGCAAGTCGGTTTAAAATAATTGATCACACTTAAAAATGATTTCTATCTAGTAGCTACAATAAAAAACTTTTAGGTCATTTCTCTACTGCCTTTTTTTTTCAGAAATTATTATTATTATTTTTTGACCTCAAAATTGCTTAATTCGTGCAAGTTTATCCATATATATGCAATTTTGTAGGTTTAATTGGCTTTCTTAGAGCTTTCCTTTCTTTTTCTCTTTTTTTTTGTCAAAATAAAATCACACATCCTTAGATGCCGCCTAAAATAAGAAAGGGCACCTTTTGGATGGCACTGTTAGGGAGGTTTGACTGGGGGTGTAAATGCGTGACTCGGAATCGATTTGAAAAATACTTGAAATTGACTCAATTGTTCATCTAATCAAGCTTAAGCTCAAGCTAGTACTCGAGTAAACAATCAAGATGAGTTCGAGTATTGAGATATTCGACTCAAAAGCTTCGTAAATCTAATCGAGTTTCGATTTATTTACATTATTACCCTTCTTCATATAATATATTTTTAATTACCTTAAATACACTTTTACATTTATATTTTTTTAATTTTTAAAATAATCGAGTCGAGTTTGCACATATTAAATATTTTATCAAATTGAATTCGTTCGATTCAAGAATATAAGTTCAACCAAACTCGAGTAGAGTTTCGAACTCTAAGTTTTGAGATCAAGTTGAGATCGAGCCTGGAGAAGATAGACCAAAATTTTCTCAATTATATGTTTTTAATATCAACAATGAATTGAGTAATATAATTTCTCCTGTGGTCAAAATGAAAGTGCAAAAAACTTTGATCCAATTCGATTATTCAGAATTTAATTCAGCTGTTTGATCAACATAATCAGATTGCCGAATCCTTTAGAATGATTAGAGATTGGATGAGCTATCTTAATCAATTAAATAGTGAATCAATGATATCCGATTTAATCATGTCTTCGTTTTTTAAATGTTGTCTAAAAAAATCTAAACCCTCGTTTTATTTTTTAAAGCATCAAATATTTTATTGAAATCATTGTCTTTATTTTTTTTTCTTCTCCCTCAAAAAAAATTAAAAAGAAAAGAAAAAGAGAGAAATAGAGGTCTGCTTGATAAAAATGAGCTATGTATTAGGATGTCATAATGTTATCAGAAAACAAATTCCTGACATTCATATTACAAGGTAAACATTTAGTCAAAAGATACATACAATTGAATCTTTAAAGTAAGATTACCATTTTCTTGTCAAGTTTTTTTTTTTTTTGGAACTGATTGTTGTCAAGTTGTTAGTCAAGAAGAGGAGCATTAATTATAATTAGCGTTTATATTACTATTAACTAGATTTTTTGCTTTCAGCTCAACCATTAGTGTAGGGGAAGATATAAAGGTTTTGAATCGATAAAAGAAAAAGGAGAAAGCAGAATTTTAAAACATAAGACAATAATTAATTAAGTGAAGGCAATGCGAATTGATTATTCTGTCTTCATCAGGCAATTAATTAAGGTGACAACATCAACATCCAAATGAACAAATTAACCATAATTGAGACGAAAAATGTCATTCTGCACAAACAGTCCTCCTTGTAGCCCTGGAACCAAGTGAAACATCTGCACCACAACAACTTTCCCTATTAAACACTCCTTTGCCAGTACTTCTGGATCAATGGCATATTATATAGCTACTTTATACATACACACACGAGTTTTTTTTATTTATCATTAAACTTGGTACATACTCATAAATATTCTGTATCTAAAATACTCTTAAATATAGAAGAAAACTAGAGTTAAAAAATCTAACCTGACTAAATCTCAAGGGGTGATCCTCTCCAGGCAATTGGAGGCTTCCACTGACAAAGACCACAATGCCACCAGCAAAAGAGGATGGCTGCGTATCAACGGTACTAACAGAATGCTTGCATTGATCAACTGGCAGGTTATTTAGCTTACTAGAGATTTCATTAACGCCCAGTATCTTCTGACCTTCAAAAGTAAGCATGGAGCTCGGCTGATAAAGAGATGCAAGAGAAGATCGATCGTTATCGAAAAGGTGATAATAATGGTCCACAAACGCCCGCCCCAGTGTTTCAACCTGTTCTTCCATTTCCTCTTCTTTCTCTTTGTATTCAGGTTCTCTACTCTACCGCTAACCCTGAGTAATATAATGCTGAATCCATATGCTAACATTGGACTGTGCAAAGAGAAAAAAAAGATTAAGGGCATTAAATTGTTCCTTATTTGCATCATTTTGACCCTAATATCCTTGTACATTTTGCTTTTGGAAGGAAAATGTATCACGAGAAGAAAAGGGCTGTAGTGTAAATGGCATTGAGAATCAGAACCGCTGTATTCTCACGCAAAGTTGAACGAACGGTGTTAAGAAACATAAGGGGAAAAAGGGAAGGAAAAAGGTATACTAGTGTCAGACTTGAAGGCATCAACTTTGGACAGATTTTGAGCTTAATTATAAGCCTTTTGGCCGTCCATCAGTTTGTAAATGTCAAGCGAACAGGTAATGGATGACAACTCTCTGTAAAAAGTCCAGCTATCATTGACGTATTAGAAATGGAACAACTAACGGTTTCAATGCCCGTGAAGAAATTTGGATTCAGGCAAGTTTTCAAGTTGAACGAGGCAAAGAAAATTTTCAACACTTGGTATACAAGTCGAATATTTGGTCCTCAGCCGAAAGTATGGAATATATCCTAAATTATGCTATATCACTTTCCTTTAACAGAAGGTAAGCATGGATTCCTCTTGTTGTTAATAATACAACAACTATAACTATTGGCTTTGGAGAAAGACAGAACCCAATAACCATCAAGATTCATGAAAAAGAAGAAATCATTCACATAATTTTTGTCTCAGAAATTCTGAAATATTGACAGGTGTCCCTATTTACCATTTTCCTTCTAAGATTCCTTACTTGAATATGCGAATGCATACTGATAGATTCAGCAAGGGAAGAACTGCTAGAAAATTAGAGGCTAACACTTGAGTCATGAGTTGCACAACAATAACAATAAGATGATAATGGTGGATATCAAGCTTAAGCTATTAGTTACACAGACATTGCAGGATAGACCCTAAGCTCTAATTTTGTCCAGGACTTGAACTCAAGACTCCATAGCCTCTCCTACTAGAAGTCTTAATGAAAGCTTTCCTAAGGTTCCCAATGCAATAACTCATTATCGCGCTCAACACAATTCACAAAGCAGAGGAGAGGCACATATGTAAGGAGTCTTCTAAATCCATCTTCCGACCAGTACTCAGTGCACCACTTAGGCCTTGCCTAATGCCACAAGGCCACGCAAAAAATGAGTGCACTTCAAGAGGCAGGGGATCAGTCCCTACCGTCAATCTTTGCTACCCCAACTAAAGCATCTTCAGTGCAGTTTGTAGGGCTAGAAAGGTTAAAACCTCCGCTTGAAAAAAACAAAAGGTCAAAACCTCAACTTACATTCATCTGCCCAAGCAAAACAACGTATATCATAGGAGGCTTTATACATTCTTACATTTGCTATTGCATAATTGCATTGACCTTTCGCAATAATTATATATCGACTTCAGTAATCCATCATGGTCACCAATATAATGAAGGTGACTTGACTAAACTTACTGTTGGTGATAATCTTATCTATGATTGAGGCTATGTACTTAAATTGGTATGTGCAAGTATCAGAACATTTAATGTTAACTTCTTTATGCCGCTGGATGACTGTCAAAGGGGAACTAATGATAAGTTAATCTAATTCCTCTTTCAAAACATGCTGAAATCAACAGCCATATCCAAAATAACAGAACAAAAATTCCATGATGACCACCAATGGATTTTTGTCTATTAGATATCTGATGACAGGAGCTAAACAAATATATTTTGCAGTGATAAAAAAAGTTCATTCCCAACATTGGCAATATGATTTCCCAAACCTAAGATAAGATAAAAAGGATGTCTGCTCTCTGGAAGACAATGAACTCCAAAAGTTTGCAAACACAAGACATTCTAAGAAGTATCCTTAAAAAAAAAAAAGGGACATTCTAAGAAGTGAACATAGTTGCACATGAAACCTCCAACCCTCAGCTAATACACCTTAATCTAGCCAACTACAATTACAACAAACTAGATCGCATCACAAAACAGAGGTAATAGCATTGGCTTTTTAGTGGACTCTAGCAATGGTCATTCTCCGATTTTCACCAGAATAATCAAATTATATCCTTTGGGAGGATGGCATAGATCTTTATTCTTCAACAAACAGAGTGTAGGATAAATACATTAAAGATCAGAAAGCAACCAATGATGCTCAGGAACATTATTTCCCAACCAACGCATTAATAGAACTCCTATTATTCCCCAGGCCTGTCTGTCTTATTCTTCATAAATCCCACCACAAAGTGTTTCAAATTTTGAAGTCACTCTAACTTGAGACTAGCTATTATTCTTTGCAAAAATTCATTATCTCAGCTGATTCTCTAAAGTACATCAGAATGGTTATCAATCTCCAAATGCTGTTATGCATTTCATATAGACCGAACGAGAACCCAAACTACATTTGAGAAACTAAAGGATGCTTCCATTGTCAGAATGCATTAAAATAAATACTGAGAAAGTAAAATCTTAAGGTCAATAAACAGTACAAGCATATGAAAACAAACAAGGTCAGACACTTACAACTCAATATCTCTGGGAGAAACTGAAACAATATTCATGAAGACAAACATGCCTAGAAAGTTTATCAATACATAGAGAATTGAAACTGTATTGAAACATTCACTCATTCACAGACAAAGACTCGATAGCAACTTGCATAAAGAAACCAGCCAAGCAATTATAACCACATAAACAACTTCATCTGTGAATCATGTAATGTTAAGGTTTCCATTGACCAAACACATCACTAAAGTTAAAACTAAACATAATCCAAAATTTACCAGCTAAAACAAAAGATGCATTTATCGCACAAATCTTTGTGAACAAAAAGAAATTAAGTAAACATACTAAAGTTCGAAATGTAGCTACTCTAAGTAAAAGTTATACATTAAACAACAAAGTCTTACAATAACATAATTTCACTAAAAAGCAAAAATGATCACCTTTTTCACTTCAAGATGGATCCACATACTTCACTTCAATTCACTTCCAACTCGAAGGCCAGAAAGCATGAACTCCATAACCAGTCTTCCAATTATCCAAATAAATAACCTTATTAACCGCCCAAAACGAAATGATAAGGGAAACAAGCATAACCACTGTCTTAACAGTGACATTCTTAACAAAAACAAGAACATGAGTAAGAAAAGCCAGCAACAACCCAACAACAGTATACAAAAACCCGATAGCGAAACCTTCAGCACCAAGCTGCATACCGGAGCCTTGATAAAAGAAAATCAGCTTATTGGGATCATTCCTATCAGCTAAAAACATAGGCATTTTGCGAATAATATTATGCATAGCACCAGAAACACTAAAGAAATAAACAAAAACAGCACCAGATAACCAAATTCTCCAGTCATGAAACAATGTTTGACCAGACAACAACTTCTTAATCATAAAAGGAAGCCAAATCAACAATACAATAATGACAAAAATCAGTTGGTTTCTAGAAATGGGAGGTGGTCTGCGAATTGGGCCGACGGTTAATTTAGTTCTGGATTCGATAAAATCCGACATGGATTCAGCCATCCTGGAGAAATCGCTTTGGTCCATGGCGTCAGAATCTTTAGGGCTTTTTGTGTTAGGGTTTATGAGCCTAATGTGGGGAAGCGAATTGACCCCAAAAAGGCCAAAGGAAGACTGAGATTCTTTGAATTCGATGTCACAGAAAAAGAGTTTTCCGTAAGACGGGGAGGATTTGTCGGGATTGTTAGCGATGAATGATGATGCCAGGAGAGAGAACTCGCCGTGTAGCTCTGTGAGATGAAGTTCTGGCTTGTCGTGCAGCTGTTTTGCATCGAAGAAGATTAGGAGTGAGTATGGGCGCGGTGTTTTTGTTGATGTCAAAAAACGGGAGATTGTGTGGTCGTTTAAGTGGATTACTCCGGTGGGAGATTGTGATTGCAGGCTTTGGAGCTCCGACACCAACTCCTCCGGGTCGGATGCTGAGATTGATACGGATATGAGGATGGACATGAGTGTTGAAAAGATGAGTAATCGGGTCGGGTTTCGAGAGATCGCCATTGTGTGACACTGGCGTCTGGATGGACGGAGCGTTTTTTGATTAATTTTGTTTCAGAAAAAGAAGAAATACCTTATTTTTCTCCTCTTCTTTCCTTTCGTGGACTAACCAATAAGGAATTAACATGTCAGCATTTGATGAGTATCTTCTAAGGCAATTGCGATGTTCAATAGGCTTGAACTCTTGCATTACCCAAGTTTTTTTTTATTGACACCTAATTACCTAAGTTTGTTTTTTTGATAATTAATCACCTAAGTTAGTTAATATGCGTCTCAATAAAATTAATTTTACAAATTAAAGAGGGCATAGTGTATATTCTTTACAACTTTTGACAAAATTGGAGTCAAATTAACTAAATTGATAATTTTGTTCATTAAATGGTAAAAAAACATAGAACTACAAATTTGCCATCGTTGTGGTTGGAATCAAGTTTGTTAAAATCGCGATCCAGATATCCTATTACTAATCGATCCGGATCTCACGTGGTATCTTAACTTGTAAGATCATTCAGGATCGGGAGGATCGGGATTCTACCGATCCAAAATAATACTAATATAAAGCTCCTAAAATTTAAATTCACATAACCTGTTATACATACATAAAAGGCCTATTTGATGATTTTAATGTGACATTTTTGGGCCCAAAAGGATGTTTTAACAATAGCCCATAATAGAAAATTGATAACAAAAAAATAAAAAATGTGAGAAAGAGACATTTTGCCTTAAACCTTTGTAAGACATGGTCACCATTCCTTTTTTCTTTTCGTCTCATCTTCATTTCTCTCAAGAAAAAAAAAACATTTATCATAATTTCTTGTTTGAAAGCTAAAAGATGTCAAGCCTTGTTACAAGCTTTGGATTTTAAAATAATGTACTTTTAGTTGTTCTACAAACTTTTATAAAGCTGTTGGACTTATCATTTAATTTTGAAAAGTGTAGCTTATGCTTATTAACATGAGTTTAAGATTTATTCAGTTTATATTTTTTTTGTCAGTGGTAAAAATATTTTTTATTATTTTATTCAAATAAATAGAATCTTATTGTACAATCCTCAATCCGATTTTACGATCCGATTATATGGATCATCGATCCTATGGATCCCGGATCCTAATTTTAACAACGTTGGTTGGAATGCAAACAAAATGAGCCCAAAGCGTCTTTGCTTGTACCGGCAAAAATAGCCTGGTGCTCAAGTCAAGAGCCTCCCTCAAGTTTCAAGTTTATGCAAGAAATTATTCAATTAGTTTTCTTTTTTCTAGAAATAAAACACAAACTATATTTCTGTTGTAACTTTTTTTTTTTTTCCCAAAAAAAGCCCTTGGAACCAAGGGTACATCGTCATCCTATTCCTTAAATTCCAATATCAATCTTTTGTATGTCGATTTATCAGGCTTAAGCCCCATGTTTAACATCTCGTCATGAAGTTTCATTGCCCTTTTAAGTTCCTTTGCACGGCAAAGTCCTCGTATCATAGCTGTAAAACTTGCACTATCTACTAATTTGAGTTCTTTCATATGATCAAACACCTTAGTGGATTCTTCTACTCTTCCTTCTTTCACCAAACCATCAAGGAGTAAATTATATGTTGTTATATCCAAATTGACTTGCAATTTCTCCAATGTATTGTTCGTTGCAACAGCTTTATCAATCTGTCTGCTGGAGCAATAATGCTTAATAAGGGAGCAGCAGGGTAAAGAATTTGGCAACCATCCTTTCTCTACGACCATATTCAACAGCTCCTCTGCTTCTCTCCATCTCCGTTTGTTACATAAAGATGATATAAATTTAGACAAACTAGATATAGGAGGACTGAAACGTCTATTCATGATGTCTGTCAGTATTTCATATCCCTCTGCAAGCTGATTCTCATCGGAAAGAAGATTCACTAATGCATTATAAGCACTATTCTTAATCACAATACCTCTTTCCGTTATTACTCGGTATAAACCAATAGCTTCCTCTAACATTCCGTCTTTAGAATATGATCTTAGCATACATCCATAAGTAGCATCTTGTAATCCAATCATCTCTTCACAAGCTCTCTTGAAAAACATTGTTGCAGCGTTGACCTTCCCCGCATCACAAAGCTTTTGAATGATTATATCATAATCAGATGAAGGACAATTGGGGAGCAAATCCTTATCAACCATTATTGCAATTACTCTCTCAATCACTTCTTCATTTCCACATTTGCAAGCTCCATCAAGTATGGAACTATAAGTACTAAAACCAGGTTCAACATTTCTACTGCACATCTCATTTATGCGACAGAATGCAGCTCTGAAATCCCCACTTCTGCTAAACCAATCAACAGCAGCATTATACATAACTGAATTACAAATACCCATATCTAATAATTTAACAATTCTATCAAAGTTTCTATCTTTACAAAGAATATGGGCAATCAAGGACCAAGTAACCTTATCAGGCAAGATACCAACACGAATCGTTGAACCATAAAAACACCATGCTAATTTTAACTCATTTTCTCTACACAAAGCATCAAGAAGTGAATTACAAGCTTGAATTGAAGGAGTGGAGCCAAAAGCTCTCATTTTCTTATGAACCGCTAAACCCTCAAGAAACAAACCCTTGCGAGAATAGCATTCAAGAACAGGGTTCAAAGTACAAAGTTGAGAACTTTTACCTCCAGAAGCCTGAACCAGGGTGTCAAGAAACGCATTTACATCGTGGGTTTGAATCAGAGAATCCAGAATTGGTTTTGCGGATTGGGAAAGACCCGAGAGAAGAGAAAGTTGGAGAACATGGCATTGGGTTTTGAGGTCCGGATTGAAATTGAGATTGGAGATGGCCCAGTTGAAGAAGTTGAGAGAGATTAGAGGGTGGGTTTTAGTTTTGTGGAGGATTTGGAGGAAGAGAAAAGGTGTTAACTTTGATGAGAGATTAAGGTTTTGGAGAAGAGGGATCCAGTTGGTTCTTTGTAAGATTATTGAAGAGATTTGAGTGACTAGTTGATTTTGTTTGATTTGCGTTCTCCAATTGAGTTTCGAAGTTGAGGTTGATGTTGAATACGCTTTGTGGAGAAGCATTTGAGTTCGCTTTGGCAATGGCCTCGCTCGCATCGCATGAATCGGCAAATTGCGACTACAAGACAATGCGATTTTGCAAATGGCTGCCCTCACGACGTCGCTTGATGTGACAGACAAGACAAGGCGGGAGAAGAATACGATGTCGTTTCATTGAGATAGACACAAAAAAATAGTAAAACGGAAATGACAGTGGTGGGATTTAAACCAACGCCCTTTTGGACCAGAGCCTAAATCTGGCGCCTTAGACCTCTCGGCCAAACTGTCGATTGATATGCGTTTTATTATAAAAAGTGTATATTATTGAAATCTGTCTTTCGACCGACAAATGCTACTGCCACACGTGAATAATGCTTGATTGCATGTGACTGGATCTGGATGGACTGGCAGACTATGTGTGACAATTTGTGATCGCACATGACAAGAATTAATACATTAATGGCTTTGAATATTTTGTTGGAATTTAACGTGCGATGGCTCAAGAAAACTCAATTAGTCTAGACCTTAGCCAATACTAAACTAAGATTGTTTTAGGAGATTATTACTTCTTTTGTTGGATTAAATCCATGCCAGGATAAAATAATGCCACCATCCAATTAGACGCACAGAAGGGAAAAAAAAGATCTCACCCTTGAAGAAGATGTCATTGAAATTAATATACTAACCAGTCCAAATTAATACAGCTACAAAACTCGTCTTCGAATGTTAAGAAATGGAAAAGTTGGATATTGCCATTTCTATTGTAACATCAATGTGGTATTGGTTACAAATGATGATAGCAATTTCGTTCACTTCACTTATGGCACTCTTAGACAATCACAATCAATTCATTTACTAAGTTTCACAATAATGCATAATTTGGGGACCCTTTTCGTCTCATGAATTAGTCACCAACATTTCGTAGTTAACATGCAAGTAGGGGAAGTGGACCAATCGAAGTCAAATTTTTAAGTATCAACTACTAATCAACGGCTATTAATGGCTTTCCTTAATATATCAGCTGATTGCTCACATGTAATGTTTGCTCTATACGTTATTGCAGAGGATAATCTTAATCTTGTTTCTTTGTAGTTGGTGATTGTGATTAGCATGTCGGTCTTGTTTATTACCGAGAAAGTAAGCTCTGCTCCGTAGTAAAAGCTCTTGTTTCTTTAATTGTGATTAGCTATGTATTTGCCACTTAAAGCAAAACATATATATTGGGTAATTAGAAAAAGACCAAAGTTATAACTGGTTAAAATTACCATTGTGCCTTTTCTTTTTCTCTTGAGTAGACTAATTTGCAAGGCTGTTTCTTTCTTTTTGGAGTTATAGTGAAGAAGGGCTTTCATGAAATTTAACATTAGATATGCTGCATTATTGCAATCTCCAGTTGTACAATCCAAGAACTTTCTGATTACAATATGCAAAAATCAAAATCACTCAATTCTTCTCACTCACAACATGTGGGGCCTATCACCATTTTTATTCTGCTAAAACCAATTGGAGTGCAGCCTGGCTTACTTTGTTAAATTCCTAAAATATCCACATTCCAGTTCTAATTGTACCATAATTCTATTTCTATGTTCAATGCATTACACCTTATATGGGCAAATTTGTACATGTGATGATAACCAAATAATTTGAATCACCAATGACAAATGTATTGTCAATTTGGTTTCCAGCTCTACCCTTCTCCATTTTTAAATTATTGATCACTCTTAACTGCATATATGTGTTGTAAGAGAGGATCCAGCTGAGGAAACCCCATTCGAACTCTGCATCTAAAGAGCATTTGAAGCAAAATGAAAAGAAGAGTTCATCCAATGGAAGCTGTTCTCTTCATTGCAGCTGTGATGGCTGCTGTTACATTTACATCATTAGAAGCAGCTATTTCCAAAGGAACCTTTGAAGACAATTTCAGCATTATGTGGTCAGAGAACCATTTCACAACATCTGAAGATGGACAAATCTGGTATCTCTCATTAGACAAGGAAACAGGTAACTATTGTATATAGTACATTGATCACATTCATTTATGATTTTAACAAAACTAAGATATATCACCTGTCTTTATGTTCAAGATTTAATCTTTTTTTTTTTAATTGAATAGGCTGTGGATTTCAAACAAAGCAAAGATACAGATTTGGGTGGTTTAGTATGAAGCTGAAATTAGTTGGAGGTGACTCAGCTGGTGTAGTGACAGCGTACTATGTGAGTCTTGAATCTCTCTCTTGATATTGCAATAAGCATTTGAGAAATTTCCAATTCTGCTTTTGAAATGTAAGAGAAATGATTGCAGATGTGCACAGAGAATGGAGCAGGGCCAACAAGGGATGAGTTGGATTTTGAGTTCTTGGGGAATAGAACAGGACAACCTTACTTGATACAGACAAATATATACAAGAATGGAACTGGTGGCCGAGAGATGAGGCACATGCTTTGGTTTGACCCTTCTGAGGATTTTCATTCCTATTCCATCCTTTGGAACGATCATCAGATTGTGTAAGTTAGTTTTCTAATTTCTCTATATACAGATCAATCAAATCTGAAAACTCAAATTGTGCATTATGGCAGGTTTTTTGTAGATAAAACACCAGTAAGAGTATTCAAAAACAATGGAAAAGCAAATAGCTTCTTCCCAAATGAGAAACCAATGTACCTATTCTCAAGTATTTGGAATGCAGATGAGTGGGCAACGAGAGGCGGGCTAGAGAAAACAGATTGGAAAAAAGCACCGTTTGTGTCATCGTACAAGGCCTTTAGTGTTGATGGGTGCCAATGGGAAGACCCATACCCAGCATGTGTGTCTACAACTACAGAGAATTGGTGGGATCAATACAAGGCTTGGCATCTTTCTGATTCACAAAAGATGGACTATGCTTGGGTACAGAGAAACCTTGTCATTTATGATTATTGCAAGGACACTGCAAGATACCCAACTTTGCCTGTTGAGTGTTCATTGAGCCCATGGGATTGATCAACATGCAATACAATACAATACTTAATTCTTTT
>CANYLF011496676.1:0-10919 GCA_948193215.1 Bocquillonia castaneifolia | reverse complement strand
ATATTTTTGAAATATTTGGCTAAATCAAAAACAAAGTTTACACACACAAATTAAATACTGGTTTAACACTAAAAACGCTCACACAAAGGTTTGAATGAAAACAGATTTAAAACACAAACTTTGAAGCTAACACAAGACAATTTTTCTCAAGCTAATCACACACAGTAAATTGATCAACATAAAAACCAAAGCTTAAAGGGTAAGGGAAGGGAGATCTGAACACCAGTCATTTATAGTGGTTCAGCAACAGCCTACATCCATTACCTAAGACTCCTGACCTTAGGATTTTCACCAAACCCACTATTCTCTTTTCACGGGCTAAGAAAGAACTCTTGGTATACAACCTTAAGCACTACCATTGTCTTGGTTATACTATCCTTACAGATTTTCAATAGCTTCTGCAATTATCTCCCACAATAAGCTTTTCTAGCCACTTATAAGACCTTTAAAGAAATAGAAAATTGTGTTTATCTCTCCTTAACTTCAATACACAATCCAGTGAATAATTTGAGAGAAGATTAACAAAGATTGACGCTCATAAATTCATTTTGATGTACTTGAAGAGAGTCAACGTTCAGTCCTTTCAAATAAAGACCCAACAGCTACTACCATATCTACACCAACGGCTACTACCATAGTCAACACAATATCAGCTGATTATCCTCTTATTAGAAGCAATCAAATCTCTTCAAATATTGTAGAATGTGCTGCAATCTCGCTTGGAATAAATCCATCAAGATTTCTTCCTAAAAATACACTTTGATTTGTTTTGTTCTCTCATGTATATATACACACTTTGTGTAACCTTATAAATCAGGAATGTGAATTATACTTGATCACTAAAATTCTCATGGTATCAGAGCTTCTGAGAGAAGAAACCAAATCAATTCTCATGGCCTCTTCTTCACTTAAATCAGTTGTAGAAACTGAACTCTCTCTCCAAACTCTTCATCAATGTTCTAGTCTAATTTCATTAAAATTAGATAACACCAACTACCTCTTTTGGAGATCACAGATGGAGCCTTTGGTTGGAAGTATCAACATGGCACATCACCTTCTTCAAGGTAGTGAACCACCAAACGAAATAACAAAGGATGATGAGCAAAAGGAACCAAACCCAAGTCATCTACTCTGGAAAAGGAACGATGGTCTACTGACAGCCTTTCTCTTGAGAAACATTGAAACTGAGGTTCTTATCTCTCTTGAAAATGTTGGCTCAGCACATCAGGTGTGGAAATCCGTTGAAGAACAAATCCTTCCCAATACAGTTTTGAAAAGGAAATGATTCTCAATGATACCTTGATGTCTTTGAAAAAGGGAAATCTTTCTCTTGATGATTATATCAAAAAGTTTAAAAGTTTGTGTGATAGTCTTGCGGCCATTAAAAGGCCCATAGATGAAACAAGAAAAGTTTTTCAGCTGGCTAGAGGTCTTGGACCAAAATACCAAAATTTTCGTACTGCAATGCTTGCAAAGCCCCCTTATCCATCTTACTATCAATTTGTGCTATCATTACAAGCACATGAGGAAATGCCTAATGGTCATGATGATGATCAGGGAAGTTCACTACAACATGAACAAGCATACATCAGCCAAAGAGGACGAGGACGAGGATGAAATGCTGGCAGGTTCAGTTCTCGTGGAAAGGGATTCAATCCAGCCGCAAGGTACAGCTCCAACACTCGACCCAAAAATGAAAATGGAGAACACATGCCGATGAACTCAAACAATCAAAATTCGATCAGGGGAACTAAAGAACCTTTGATCTGTCAAATTTATGGCAAATACAATCATTCTGCTGTCGAATGTTGGAACAGATTCGATCACTCTTTCCAGCCTGAAGACCATCTACATAAAGCTTTAGCTGCCATGAATCTCAAACAAGATGATGACGCAAAATTATATGCAGATTCAAGGGCAACAGCGCATATGCTAAACAATCCAGGTAAACTCTTCAAAATTGAAAATTACAAAGGTATGGAAACTATTTTTGTTGGCAATGGAGAAAACTTAAACATCTCTCACATTGGAGAAGGAACTATTAAAACTAAAAATGGCATATTGGACCTTAAAAATGTTTTAGTTGTTCCTAACATTAAAAAAAATCTTATCTCTATAGGAAAATTGGCAGAAGATAATGCATGCACCGTTACTTTTGATGCTAACCATTTCTTTGTGAAGTCTCAACAGGGCAAGACAATTGCTAAAGGCCACAAGCATGGAGGATTATATGCTTTAGATGACAATTTTGAAGCTTTTGCTGCTTTCATAAAAGAAGCACCAGAAAATATTTGCCACAAATGCATGGGACATCCACATCAAAATTTTTAAAAAATACTACATTCAAACTTAATCAATATTTCTCAATGGCACAAATTGAAGCCTATTTGTACCAGCTGTCAAATGGGCAAAAATTGTCAACTCCCTTTCTCTTCATCAAATAAAATTTCAGAATTTCCGTTTCAAAAATTGCACTGTGATTTATGGGGTCCTGCCCCAATCTCTTCTTGTCAACATTTTAAGTATTATGCTGTCATTGTTGATGATTGCACGCGATATACATGGATATTTCCGCTAAAGAAAAAATCTGATTTTTTCGAACACTTCATCAAATTTCAAAAAAAAGTAGAGAATTTGTTTGAAAGAAAAATAAAAATTCTTCAAAGTGATGGTGGAGGTGAATTTACTTCTACAGCTTTCAAAACTCATCTTTTAAACTGTGGCATTGCGCATCAATTTTCTTGTCCGCACACACCCGAACAAGACGGTATTGTCGAAAGAAAACACCGTCACATTGTAGAAACAGGTCTTACACTTTTGTTTCAAGCCAATCTTCCCCTCACATATTGGGTTGATGCTTTTCTAACAGCTGTTTTTTTAATCAATCGCATGCCTTCAAATACACTTAGCATGAAAACAACATATTTTAAATTATTTAATCATGATCCTGATTTAAATTATTTAATCGCATGCCGTCACGTTGTATGAAAGCACTCTGCAATAGCTCACTTTTCTCTCTCTTTATGGCTCTCTTCTCTACTTTAAAAATATGAGAAAAATATGAAAATATAGTGTTCAAAAGTCCTTTTAGAAATGTTGCCCTAATTGGCAAAATTAAATATCCTACTCATCATTATCCACTAAAGATTAGGGAATATAATGACAAAAAGGACAGCTTATATGCTGTACAAATAAAATGGAATATAATCTACTAAAATGCAAGAATTGTAAAAACCGTTTTTGTCATGTAGTTAGCTTCTAGAACAAGCTGACAGATATCACTAATCTGTCCTATTATGCAACCAATGAAAAATCATTTAAAATGCACCGAAAAGTGACACATGTAGAGCTCCAGAAATTGTTATATTCTCTCAAAATATCCTACATTACGTCTAACGAAAATACAAACAATTTCTTCAAAAGAAGCTATCAGTTTGGGCTTCATCAACTTGGATGTTTTCTGAGGCTGACAGTTCTGGACCTTTGAAGTTGACAGTTCTAGACATTTGAAGCTGAGACCTACACACTATCTCACTTCCCACCATTAAAAGCCCATTATTTTTTATCAATTTGGTTAACATCAAAATTAGGGTCTATGTAACTTTTAGCCAACAATAATGTTTTGTAACTTTTTAAATACTAAAAATATTTTATTTTTTTAATTAAAAAATATTACCATTTATATTATTTTATAGGAATATTAGATTATATATCTTCAATTTTAATGTTATTTTTAAATATATCCTACTTTTAAATGTGTTTTAAATTGGCCCTTAAACTTTTTGATTTGTTTCAAATATATCCAAGTGTGTGTTCGAAATGACATAACACACTTATATGATATGCTTTAGGACAATTGACAGTCAACTCGGTAAATATGTCACATTATTCTACAAAATTAGTAATCTTATATACCCTAAATTTTAGTAAAAATTTTAAATGTATTCTCAACTTTGGTACAAATTTCAAATATATCTTAACATCTGATGAGTTTGCAGCCACTTCTATAAACAATTATTGCGTGAGCATGCTATGTCACTAGCTAGTGCCACACCCTTGAATATGTTTGAAACAAATTGAAAATTTAAGAATCAATCTGAAAAAGTTTTAAAATTAGGATATATTTTAAATTTACACTAAAATTGAGATATATAAGGCTATTATTCCTATATTTTATATTAAAATTTATATATTACGAGGTTGAGTTGAGGTTCATCATAAAAAAAGAAAAAATAATTTGAATCAGAAGTACCAATTTTAATCAGTAATATAAATTAATCGTCCTAATTAATGAGCACTGGTTCTATCATAACTTTTAGAAATGGAGTTATCCCTGCATATTTATATATTTTGATTTTTATGTAAATATGGCAAGAATGTTTAACCAATGTTAGATATTGCCTTAGCAACAAACATAAAACTTATGGGAAATCAAAATCTTCAAAGACTGAGCTGCTTAAGCTGAGTAACAAATTTCTCCAAATTTTTAGAGGAAGATCCACCTTCACTTGTACTCTTTCGAGCCAAACTTTTGAGCTTCATTACATTAGACTTTATACCAGTATTAGAAAGCAAATCCTCCACCTTCATCTTGATTTCATCCCTTATTATAATTCCATTTTCATCAGGTTTCAGCTCCAAACCAATCTTCCAACCATAACATATACAAGTCCTGTTGTACAACTGATCTGCCACGAAAGGCCAGCAAAGCATTGGAACCCCATTCCACAAGCTCTCAAGAGTTGAGTTCCAACCAGCATGAAACAAGAAACAAGCAATTGAAGGGTGAGCCAACACTTGTTGTTGTGGTGCCCATTCAACCATCCTTCCAAAATTAGCTACTCTTTCTTCAAATCCCTCCGGGTAACCGGTATCTAATCCGTCGGCCGGATTTGTTTTAACAACCCAAAGAAATGGTTTACCTATAAGTTCAAGGCCGAGTGCTAATTCATTGAGTTGTTGTCGACTCTTTTCCCCACCAGTGGTGCCAAAGGCTACATAGATAACTGAGCCGGGAGGTTGTTTATCGAGCCAGCTTAAGCAACTCATGTCTTGCGAAAACAGGTTTCCACTAGGCCTCCCACTCGCAAAACCAATCAAAGGGCCAACAGATAATATGTTTGGATTTAAATCATCAACCGAAGGGTCAAGATCATGAAACCAATTTCCTATAATCCAGTCATAATCTCCCTGATAACAAGTCAGTGAAATTTGAAAAACCATTTGCTGCAATGACAAATGTTGTGGAAATATCCAAGGGAATCAGCTTGTCTCAGCACTGGCAAATATGGTGACACCATAAGCTCCTCATTCTTGATTGGAGTACCTATATATATATATAATTATAAATATAATTAATGAGAAATATATATATTACTGAAATTTTAAACTTAATTCTGTACCTTGATAATCAACGATGCCTTCCTCTAAAAGGTGGTGAATCTCATAACAGGCCTCTATGCATCCTATTGCTACTGGGTTAAAGACAGCCAGCTTTAGTCCCATTTCCTTTGCAATATTGACAATCCATACGTTTGTCATATCACAAAGGATACAAGAAATCTTTGGTTGTTGATTATAATTCTTGATGAAGTTGAGAGTATGATAAGGCATGACTTTGTAAAAACTTTCGAACAACTTAAAACCATTCCTTCTGTCTTCTTCTGTTTCTAATCCATCAGGGACAGTAACTACGTTGATCTCATCAGTTGTCGAATGTTGTTTAACCAACATCCTCGAATGTCCACCTTCAGTTGTCAGAATGCTGATCTTGATTCCGTGATCTGCAAGGCAGTGCACCAGCTGCATCATCGGGAGTATGTGTCCTTGTCCTGTGAATGGAATAACCAATACATGAACATTATTATTAGCTGCTTTATTTTCATCACTCATTTTGGAAATTGCAGAACCAGTGAATTCCATGCTTAATTAGTTATAGCTCTGTGCTTTTGTTGGCTCCCAATTTCATCTATTTATACAGATATGTACTTGTATGCATCTTAATTTCATATTTAATTAGCATTCACAATCGCAATGAAACTCGCAGGATGGTCCACTTCTCGGCTTCTTCTATCTCATTAATTTTCTATTTAAAAATTAGTCATAGTTAGGCAAATTATACTAAATGATCTGGTTTTTTATTCAACAAACATGTGTTGGTCGATTATCAATTTTAGTCGTATTTTAAGAACTAACATTTCGATTCAATATCTTTTCGATTTATAATAATTTTAACAAAGTTACCACATTTTGATCTATCATCGTTTTGATTTATAACTATTTTAATCAAGTTAACAACTAGCATGTGAGCAATAGTGAAGCCATAAAATTCTGGTAGAGAATGGGGAAAATGTGTCGTAGAACAATATTGGTTGGACGAAAAGACAAAATAAGGTGAAATGTATTGAAATGAAGGCTAAAGTGGAGTGAATAAAGAGGATTTTTTTTTATGAATGTTGTTAATTTATTAAAAAGATCAAGAAAGATGGTCAAAACTTACAAAAGAAGGAAGCAGAAGAAGAAATAATGTCATGGGAGGAGAGAGCAATATTCTAAAATTTACATTTTGTCAAGTAAGAAGCTAGATAGAGACTGATATACAATATATCTCTTGATTTCAAATTATCTTGGAAGATAATTCTATTTCTCCACTTTCATATTTCCCATATGAGAATCATCCAGATGGAGTTTCCAAAAGCTTTTTGATGGTTACCAAAGAAGATGGAAGTCCATTGGTGGTAGAAATGCATTAGGCTTTGAGGTATGATGAAGTTAATTCCCAACCAATTGAAGAGATTACGCCATATAGAGTATGCAAATTTGCAATGCATAAGAGCATGGTCTTGGGTCTCCATATCTTCACAAAAAGGACACTGAATGGATGGAAGCTGTAGATGGAAGGTTGTGGCTAGCATATGTTTTATGGGCAGACGTTGGTGGAGTGCTGTCCAGATGCAAAATTTAATTTTCGGCAAGGCTATGGACTTCCAGCAGGAAGAAAAATGATGGAGAGAGGGAGAGCTATAGTCAGTCATACATTGGCTAACAAAGGATCTTACCGTGTAAGCCATTGATTTTTCATGACGCCATTCTATTTTGTCTTCATTTTCATTGCAAAGGATGGTTGAAACCATTGATTTTAATTTGTTCAGGTCTTCTAGCAAACTCAGTCTGAGACGTCTTTGCCAGGCAGGTCTTCCCGTGCATTCTAACAAAGATGTTTTAGCTTTAGAGACCGGAATAGAGGGGTCTCTTGCTAGGGAGAATAGAGCATGAAATCATTGTTGAAGAGGCTGTGGATTCTTGGACCAAGAGTCTTGCCAAAACTAAAATTTATTGCCATTTCCGATAACAAATCTGCAAGAGTCAATGAATATATTCCATAATGAAAAGTTTGAAATACAGACTTGATAAATTCCTTTCCACAAGTGAGACAAGTGTTTTGCGGTGTCTTGGCTTAGGTCATTCCAGGAGGAGAGGTTATTTAATTTCATTGCCACCAAAAACCATAAGGAGTCCAAGGGAGTAGTTCTCATTTTCCATACCCATTTGAACAATAAACTTGCATTTCTGAGAGGAATAAGACAAATCTCTAGACCACTGCTATCTATCAGTTTGCAGATTGAATCCCAAGAAATTTTACAAAATGACTTTCCTTTAGGATCTCCCTTCCACAAAAAAATTCCTCATACAACTCACAATTTTAGTGCAAATAGATACACGCATTTCGTAAATGGACATAAGATAAATAGGGAGGCTAGCCAAAACAGATTGTACAAGAACTAATCTCCCAGCATAAGACAAACAGGAACCTTTCCATAAAGCAAGTTTAGAAGAGAACTTACTAAGAAGAGGATCCCAATGCTTTACATGTGGGATTTTGTATGATAAGGGAACCCCAAGGTAGGTGATGGGAAGAGATGAAACTCTACATTTGAAGATAGAAGCGCATTCTTCTATAAATGAAACAGAGACCCCAATGCCAATAAGAGGACTTTTGTCAAAGTTGATTTTTAGTCCGGTTATCAGTTCAAAACATCTAAGAAGACGGACATAATTAAGCACCACCTCTTTATCAGCTGGAAGAAAACAAAGAGTGTCATCTGCAAATTGAAGCACTGAAATAGGGGGGAGTCTTGAGCAAACCGAAATCCCTCAATTAATTCACCTTCAATAGATTTATGAAGAATCTGTTTAAGACCTTTAACTGCAATGACAAATAAAAAGGGAAACATAGGATCTCCTTGTTTTACTCCCTTATGAATGTCGATGGGCTTTGTAGGAGACCCATTAACCATGAAGCATGTGGTTGATCCTCTCCAGCAGTTGATTATCCAGGAGATCCAAGTGTCAAAAAAATTCATTTTTTTCATTACTGCCGCCATATAGTTTCAGGAGAGACTATCAAAAGTTTTGTGAAAGTCAAGCTTGAGGAGGAAAGCAGGCTTCTTGGCTGAATGAATGTAGTGAACCAACTCAGTGGCTATGAATGAGCAATCATGAATGCTCCTGCCTTTAAAAAAAGCAAACTGAGATTCAGATATGATATTTAAAGGGAGAACTCTTATTTGCTGAAAAGATAATATCTTGTATAGAATTTTTTAAATACCATGAATGAGACTTATTGGTCTGAAATCCTTCAAAGATGTTGAACCTGCAATTTTTGGAATTAAGACAATCTAAGAGGTTTTCATGATGTTAGGGATTGTGCAGTAGTTGTGGAAATTTTCAAGAATCGTCATAATTTCCTGCTTCATAAAACCCCAGGACCTTTTATAGAAGAAGAAGTTGAAGCAATCTGGACCAGGGGCTTTCTTGGGAGCACAAGATGAGATTGCATTCGAGGCTCTTCCTCTGAAAAATTATTAAGGCTGCATTGTCATTCTCACTAACTTTATTAAAGTTGAAAGGCTCCAAACTGAAAGGAACTTCAGGAGAAGCTGAAAAAAGAGAAGAATAAAAAGTTAGAACAGCATTCTGGATACTTGTTGGGTTTACATGAGAGCCATTCTCATCTTCCACTTGAGTTATCCTATTCTGTCTGAAGTGTGAAGAAGCAACCCTGTGAAAAAATGAAGTGTTGTTGTCACCTAGAAGAGTCCATCTTAATCTTGATTGTTGGTGCCAAGTCGATTCCCTATGTTTTTTTCTTCTCATAGAGATATGCTTTAAGCTTACCTAATTCTTCTTTCTCTAATTGGTGAACGGGCCGAGTATTGGAGGAGTCTATTCTTTTTAAAATTTCTACTTCCAGATCTTGAATTTGCTTGTCAAGGTTCCCAAAGATCTCCAAGTTTTATGAGCTTATGGAGCGTCGAAGAGAGTTGAGTTTTGAAGCCAAAGCAGTAGGAGTTGTTTCAATAATATCTTTCCAGGTTGAAGACACAAAGTTACCAAACATCACATCATTCCACCAGGTGTTTAAGGATCGGAATAATCTATTGCCCCAGCTGAGATTGATAGAGGATTTGAATAGAAGAGGGAGGTGATCTGGATTTTATAAATTAATAAAAAAAAATAAAGAGCGAAATACAAAGATATACTATGTGATTTCACCAATTTTCATTTGAAGGCATTTGATTTTTACGTGACAAAGAAATATTATATGAAATTAAAAATATTAAACTTTTATACCCTACCTACTAAAATAGCTATTTTTATAATATATAATATAATATAGAATTTTAAATATATAATGTTTTTAATTAAGCGACTTATTATTAATATAATGATTATTTAACAAGGTATTAATAGAATAATTTAATTATTTTATGGATTAAATATAATTAAACAATTAAGAATAATAAAATAAAGATAGAAAACAAAAGGATATTACATAATTAATGAAAAGGCTTCAGATCAACTTATTTCTGTTCATAATGCTTGTCATTCTATTCTGCAGTTGAGCAACAGGCCATTATGAAGACAAAACCTACGTGTCTCTGATTCTGAACTGCTACAGGAGATGCATCTATTGATAGAATCAGTGTCTGTTCAAGAATCAGATGATGCAATTATCTTGGAAGCTTGGCACAGGAGGGAAATTCACATCTGGTTCCTTTATAGCATGTTTTATTTATCAGCAATGTTCTGCTTTAGTTCAGGTTATTGATTTCAGAAGATGTTGGAAATCTATCTGTGCTCCTAAGATTAACTTCTCGGTTTGGGCAATGCTGCATTCATGCCTTCCTTCGGGTCAGTTGCTATTTTCTAGAAATATTATTAACGCTGAAAAGGCAAATTGTCTGGTTTGTGGAGAGTTTGAAACTCAAGAGCACCTGATACTTCACTGCCGTTCATCATACGCCATTTGGACTTCACTATTCAAATGGCTCGGAATTTCTTTTATTTTACCCAAGTACGTGAGTGATTTTTTCTCCTAATGGACTGTTATTGGTAAAGGGCCTTTGCAAATAGATTTTTGCACTACACTTTGGATGATACTTTGCTGGGAAATTTGGAAGAGCAGAAACAGAAGATTATTTCATAACAATAACTCAACTAAGGACTTATTATTTAAGAGTATATACTTGTCCTTTTTCTTTGTAAAATGTAGACATCCCCATTTTCCCTTTTCAGCTGTAGATGTTGTTAGCAACCCTCATGCTTTCCTAGCTCTGTAAGTCTTACCCCTTTTCGGCTTTTTAATAAAACAACCAATTATCAAAAATATATATATATACGCCAACCCTCATATGTGTTTCTCATGTAATTAGTCAAAAACGTTGAAGCTATAGGCAGGGGTGTTCATAATCTGGTTTAACTCAATCAATTCAACCTAATCCAAAAATTCAAGTTTATAATTTTATTGGTTGGGTTGAATTGAATTAATATGAATTTGAATGTGTAATTGCTTAGGTTGGTTGGGTTGGGTGTTAATTAAATAAATTTATTTTTGTACATTATTTTAAGTTTTGGAG
>CANYLF011496620.1:0-10188 GCA_948193215.1 Bocquillonia castaneifolia | reverse complement strand
TAATGGCTTCTTAAAATCATCGTTAGATTATCTTGTAATGGCTTCTTTTTCATGATTAGTGCATTTTTCTTTGTAAACTTTCATTTTTCTAAAAAATAGATTGCACTTATCATTTAAAGCCTCTATCACATTAAGCTTATCGCATTCATCATCATCAAAATCACTAGAGTGAGAGGATTGGTAAATTATCTCATGTGAAAAAGTCTCGAATGCCATGAGATAAAGATTGGCTTTTTCACTTTGTTTGCTTGAATCAGAGTCATTACCTACTCCATCCCATTGTGCTTTATATCAATGATGCCTGTCTCTTTACTCCCTTTGTTCCTTTTGCTCCTTGTTCTTCTTTGTTGAAAAACCTTCCCTTTTAAGCCTACAGCATTCACTTTTCACATGCCCACTTTTCCTACATTCATAGCATGTAACTTTGCTCTTATTCTTAAAGAATTTTTTGAAGTTAGCTCTACCACTTTTCTTTACAATGAGGTCAGCCTTCTTCATCAAGAGAGTATATTCTTTAGTCAACTTTTCTACTTCACTGTCTTCTAGTTGACTTTCACTCTCACTAGTTTCATCTTGATGTCGATGATGATAGCTCCTTTCTTTTTAATGAGAGAGTTTTTGTCCTTGTTGAGCATTGAAGGCAATTGACTTCTTCTTGTCTTCCTTCTCATCTTCATCATTTTCCATCTCATAGGTTAGAAGCTTTCCTATAAGTTCATCAGGTGCCAATATTGAAAAATCATTGGCTTCTTTGATGGATGTGACCTTTGATTCCCAAAGCTTCTTTGGAAGAGCTCTAAGAATTTTGTGATTGATGTTGGTCATGGAATAGATCTTTTCAAGCTTCTTAAGGTTGGTGATGATGTCCATGATCCTATTTGTCATTTCCATCACTCTCTCATTAGGCTTGCACTTAAATGTCTCATACTCATAGATAAGCATTTGACATTTTTATTGTCTCACTTGTGAGGTGCCTTCATGATAGTTTTGTAAAGTCTCCCATAAATCTTTAGCACTATCACATCTTTGAACTCTACAACATTCTTCTCTTGATAAGGAACATAGAAGAACGGTGACGGCTTTTCTATTCTTTGCGTTTGCTTCCTTTTGTTCTTTAAACCAATCTTTCCTTGCGGTTAGGATCTCCTTGTCTCCTTCCTTCATCATAGGAGTTGACCAACCATCAAGAACCACATCCCATAGATTGATTGTCTCACTAACTAAGTAAAACTCCATTTTTTACTTCCATAATAGATTATCGGTTCCATTAAAGAAAGGTTTAAGACTACCAATGCTTACCTCTTGTGCCATTTGATCAAGCTTGACCACTTAAGGATAAAATCTTCAAGGTCCAAGCTCTGATACTAATTGAAATCCCTTTGGCAACCAAGAGGGGGGTGAATTGGTCGATAATTAAAAAATTTAGAACCAAGTGGAAAATACAAACAAACCACAACATAAGAAATTATAGTGGTTCCGGATACAACTCAATCCCTACGTCCACTCCCCAATAATCAATTGGGATTTCCACTATATCAATTCAATCAAATACAAGTGTTTCGGCTCACACTAAACTGTACGCAATTTGAGTTTTAACAAGGCTAACCCAAAAACCTACCCAAGTGTTTCTCTCACTAGAAAACATTGAACCCAAGTGTTTTAATCTTTGGGACAACACTTGAAACTTTCACAAACAAATCCTAAACCTCATTTCCCAAGAGCTAGCTTTACAAAGAATTCAAACTGAGCACACAAGGCTCATCAATTAACAACAAAATTGAATAATAAGAAAAATTAGGGTTTTTATGTAATAGAAGCAATTGTAATTAATTCACAAAATTGAAAGTTGTTAATTACCTCTTTCATCTATTGGAGAATTTATTTTATAACCTCTCTTGAGTTCCAGAATATTGCAGCTTCAATCATTATGTTTCTTATCGTTTCTGCTCTTTATTTTATCTTTGAAACATAATATGTACGCTGGAATTTAAATTGCATCGGGTCGTGCAACTGGCTGTTGCAAAGAGAAAATTTGTTACCCTGGAACGTTACTGCAGTAACGGCCCGTTTCACCCTGAAACGGTCCATTTCATTGGGCTGTTGCAATCCCTTGGGACAGTATCCCCTACTACTTCTTCTTGGCTCCATTTTGCCCAAATGCTCTGATACAACGGGGCATTTCAAATTGTAACATCTCGTTTCAATGTTAAATGGTAGGTTGCATATTGTGCAACTGCCCATTTCAGTATAAAATGACCCGTTTCATATTGTTCAACTGCCCATTGCACATAGAAATTCTAAAAAAGGACTTTACAAAAAATATTAGATGAATTGATTGACTTAGGATTTTAACCAATCATCAAAATAAGAGATAAATGCCCAAAAGGCTAACAAATATTATTATACCATACTTTTCTTAGAGAAATTTTTTTGGTAATGTTTTCTTAGAGAAATTTATTGTACAAAAACATTTATAATATAATTATAATTTAATTAAGTTACAAAAAAAAAATTAATCAAACTTGATTAATTTTCAGTTTATTTTATGTACATATATTATAAAAGCAAATTACAAGTTTATATTATCTCAAGTGATATATTTACCTTTCAAATTAGTGTGATATATGTGTGTGTGTGTGTGTGCGGGGTCTTGAGAGAACATGGATGAGACATGATTTTTTTATGTCCAAATTATTTTGAAGGGAGTGTATAAAAAAGACAAAGGCATTACATGTGGCTATTAGCATGTAAGTGTAGTTTTGATCTTTATTATTATCTTACAAATTATTAGTGTTTTTAGTTTTAGATGAACACCTGGCTTGATTAGATAAAACAAAAGAAAAGTCTTGCATTTATACATGTAATTATTTCACATAAGAATAATACGTTGCTTATTTGTATGCAAATGATTTATAAGAGGAAGACATATGTGCTAATTGTATACTTAGGTTCTCCATATGTTATCTTCACAAATTTAATGTCTTTAATATAAGTAACAAGAAATACTTTTGATCTCAGGTACTATAAAATGGAAATCTCAGATATCTCAAAATTTTTAACACGGTGTCCATGTACTATAAATAAATATATAAATTATAATAATAAAAAATAAGTAAAATGACCAATTTTGAATAAAGATTTATAAATATCATAACTTAAAAATTCCATCTTATCATTTTCTTTTTATGTAAACTCACTAATTAAAGAGAAGGTAAAAAGTTTTTGTCAATCTTTGAAGTAAATATTTTACTAATCTTCCTAAAAAGTAAATATTCACTAGTGACACTAATGACAATCATCCAAACATCTCACATGTGATTGACATAAGCATTTAATGCTACAAAACCTATTGAAAAATGTGTCTTCTTCCCTTGAAGGTTTTTTCACAAAAGGCAAAAAAAAAAATTTCTCACCTGCTAATGTACCTATTACCGGTAATGTATGGTACATTCAAGGTATTGCAAGAATTTCCTATTTGGATTCCTTTCAAAGTTCTTTTAACAAAACAAAAGGAGTGTATTAGAAGCAATTTTTTTTGGAACAATATTGGAAGCAAGTTAGAAGAAGCATATTTGTAATTTTGAGGAAAAAGTCAGGAGTGCTAGAAAAAGGTTAAAATAATAACACAATAATTAAAAAGAGAATTTCAATATTATTTTAAAGGCACTCTTAAATAATACTCAATCTCTCTTTAATTCCTCACTAATATTCTCATAAAACTCTCAACTCTTAGGTAATATTTGGTGAGATGTAATGTAATGTAATGAGCAATGTAAAAGATCTCTTACATTACATACCATTACATATCACCAAACAATGCATTATTTCTTCTCTTATTTCATCATGTATTATACACAAATGAACCCATGGGGTATTTATAGGCAATTTCACTCACCAAATATCTATCAATAATTAAGCTAGTGCTAATTGATAGACATCCATTATCTATCAATTATTAAGCTAGTGCTAATTAATTGGACATTCACTTTAAATAAAATATTTATAACACTCCTCCTTGAATGTCCATCATGCAAATAGGGCATTGACTCATTAAAAACCTTTACCAAGGAAAACCCAGTGGGACAAAACCTTGATTAAGGAAAAAGAGTCCAATGTACAAACTTCCCCTATTTGCAACATCATTGAAGATCTTTGAGACGACACATATCAATGCCATGAACTAATTTCCTAAAAATTGTAGTAGGTAAAGCTTTAGTTAACAAATTTGCAAAATTGTCACTATATCAAATTTGTTGTATTGTAATTTCACCATTCTTTTGAAGATCATGTGTAAAGAAAAATGTTGGTGAAATGTACTTTATTTTGTCTCCTTTAATATACCCTTCCTTTAATTGAGTAATACAAGATGCGTTATCTTTATAAATTGTTGTTGGTTCTACTTTATCAAGAACTCAACTAGATGCTTCTTGAATATGTTTAGTTAATGATCTTAACCAAACACATTCTCAACTTACTTTATGAATAACTATTATTTCAACATGATTTGAGGAAGTTGCAGATATTGTTTGTTTTGTAGACCGCCAGGATATAGCTGTATTTCCATAAGTAAACAAGTAACTTTTTTGAGACTTAGCTTTATGTGGATCAGACAAGTATCCTGCATCTGCATAACCAACTAATTGAGGTTTACATTCATTAGTATAAAACAAACCCAAATCAATAGTTCCTTGAAGATATCGTAATATATTCTTGACGCCATTTCAATGCCTTTGAGTTGGTGATGAACTATATCTTGCTAACAAGTTAACAGAAAATGCAATACCAGGTCGCATATTATTAGCAAGATATATCAATGCACCTTTAACATTAAGATATGGTACTTCAGGACCAAAAATTTCTTTGTTATCTTCTCAAGGATGAAATGAGTCCTTATTTGCATCAAGTGATCTAACAACCATAGGACTGCTTAACGAATGAGCTTTATCCATGTAAAATCATTTAAGGACCTTTTCTATATAATTTAATTGGTGAACACATACACCTTTTTCTAAATGCTCATTTTGTAAACCAAGACAGAATTTTGTTTTCCCAAGATCTTTCATTTCGAATTCATTTCTCAAATAATCAACTGCCTTTGAAAGCTCTTCAAGAGTTCCAATAATATTCAAATCATCCATATAAATAGTGATTATAGCAAATTGAAATCCGGATCACTTTATAAAAACACAAGGGCAGATTGGATTATTTTTATAACCCTCTTTTGATAAATATTCACTAAGGTGATTATACCACATGCGCCCAGATTGCTTTCATCCATACAAAGATCTTTGTAACTTAATTGAATAAATTTCATGAGAGTTTGAATTAAACTTTCTGGCATTTTAAATCCTTCAGGGATTTTCATGTAGATGTCATTATCAAGTGAACCATATAGATAGGCCGTGACTACATCCATTAGACGCATATGAAGATTTTTATGTACTGCAAAACCTACAAGATATCGAAAAGGTGATTGCATCCATCACAGGAGAATATGTCTCCTCATAATCAATTCCTGGCCTTTGAGAAAATCCTTGTGCAACAAGTCTAGTTTTATATCTTGTGATTTCATTTTTCTCATTTATTTTTCTCACAAATACCCATTTGTAACCCACTGGTTTCACACCAGTAGGTGTTTGGACTACTGGTCCAAAAACTTTACATTTTTACAGAGAATATTATTCTTCTTGTATTTCATCTTTCCATTTAGGCCAATCACTTCTATTTCGGCATTCTTGCACAGATTGCGGTTCATGATCCATATTTTCATTAATAATATTTAGTGCTACATTGTATGCAAAACTGAAGTCTACAACCACTCCATTTCTATTCCATCTTTTTCTAGAGTTAACATAATTCATCAAAACCTCTTCATTTTTATCAATTTCAGATACTTGTTCTTCTTCAGGAAGTTTTTCATTATTAGCCATCTCAATGACATCATTTTGATTGTTTAATTTTCTTTTTCGAGGATTTTTATCCTTAGAACCAAGAGGTCTTCCACGCTTCGGGCATACTTGAGATTTATTATTGTCTTGTCCTTCTAGAACATTAATATGAATTGGAACATTAACTGCTGGTATATGTGATTTTGTTACTCGTTTAGGATCAGCAAGTGCATCTAGCAACTGATTTGCTAAACTGTGTAATTGAACTATCTTTTGAACTTCTTGTTCACAAAGATTTGTTCGAGGATCCATATGAGACAATGATGGAGTATTCCATGCAATTGTTTTTTCAACATTTTTATTTTCTCCCCCTAATACTGGGAAAGTTGCTTCATTAAAATGAAAATCAACAAATCGTGATGTAAATGTATCTCTCGTCAAGGGTTCAAGATATTTAATTATTGAGGAAGATTCAAATCCAACATATATTCCTAATCTCCTTTATGGACCCATCTTGGTTCATTTGTGGTGGAAGCAATCGAAACATATACTGCACATCCAAAGATCCTTAGATGTGAAATGTTTGGCTCTTGACCAAAGGCTAACTGTAGTGGAGAAAACTTATGATAACTTGTTAGTCTAATACAACTAAGTGTTGCTACATATAAAATAGCATATCCCTATATTGAAAAGTAGGAAGCTTAGTTCTCATAAGTAATGGTTTAGCAATTAATTGAAGCCTTTTTATTAATGATTCTGCTAAACCATTTTGAGCATGAACATGAGCTACAGGGTGTTCAACTTTTATCCCAATTGACATACAAAAATTATTAAATGTTTGGGATGTAAATTCACCAACATTATTAAGATGAATGGTCTTTATTGGATGATCTAGGAATTGTGCTTGTAAATGAATGATTTGAGTAAGTAATCTCGCAAATGCTAAATTGTGTGATGATAATAAACATACATGTGACCATCTAGTAGAAGCATATATCAAAACCATAAAATATCTAAATGGTCCACATGGGGGATGAATAGGTCCATATATATCACCTTGAATTCGTTCTAAAAATGCAGGTGATTCAAAGCCAATTTTAGCTGGTGATGGCCTTATGATTAATTTTCCTTGAGAACAAGCAGCATAAATAATTCATTTCCTTTAAAAATCTTCTATTTTTCAAAGGATGCCCATGTGAATTTTTTATAATTTTTCTCATCATTATGGAACAAGGATGACCTAATCGATCATGCAAGATATTAAAAATATTTTTATCTGTAAACTTCTGGTTTACAATAAAATTTGTTTCAATTGTACTAATATTTGTAAAGTACAAACCAGAGAGAAGTGTAAGAAATTTTTCTAAAATACATTTTCCCCTGAGAAAACATTTATAACATGAAGATATTCTTGATTTTTGTCATTTGTTGTCTCTAAATGATATCCATTGCTGCGGATATCTTTAAAACTTAATAAATTTCTATTACAATTTAGGGAAAATAATGCATTATTTATGATAATTTTTGTTCCTTCTGGTAACAATATATTAGCTCTTTCAGAGCCTTCAATTATTTTTGTATTACCACATATTATAGCAACAACTGCTTCACCCATTTGCAAAAAAAATAAAATATTTTGTAGTTTTAAGGATTGTGTGTGTGGTGGCACTATCCACAATACATAAATATTCCTCAAATGTTTTGTATTTGATTAACATCACACTAAAATAACAAAAAAAATATTACATAATAAAATTGCACACTAAAAATAAAATTAGTTCACAAAATAAGTTAAGCTTTAATCTTTATTTTCAACTGGTTCAAAGAAATCAACCATGTCCAAGTGTGTGATATCATCAGGACTACCACTAAGAAAAATATTATTGCTTTCAATATTTTTTCCCTTCTCCTTAATTGACGCTTGATAAAACTCAACTAGATGCTTGGCACATGTACGAGACCAGTGGCCTGTCATACCCCAACTAAAACATGGACTTTCAACATTTTTATATTGATTTCCTCCCCTTTATTTGTCTTTCTTTGTATTATTAACCCCACTTCTGGTGCTTTACATTTTTGAAGCTATAAGAACTTTGACCAAGATCATAACTATGACCACGACAACGTCCACGGCCACGCGACCATAACCACAACCACAACCACATCCACAGCCACTGCCACATCTTCTCATATTTCCATTATTATTATTACTATTAAATTTTACAACATTCACTTCAGGGAATGGTGTAGACCTAGTAGGACGTGTGCAGACAAGGAGGTTTTGCCTCAGAGCCTGAGCCATGACTAGAAACTATGGCACTGTTTGTTCATCTGTGGGGCTAAAGTGGGAGTCGCCACCTGAACTGGCATCGGGAAAGTCTTACAAGGTGTACATCCCAATTCCTCTTGAGAATATGAAGGATGCATTGACCCCAGAGATTCAACGATCGGACTTATCAATTCCCGGACGTGATTCTTTACCCAATACTCCTAGTATTATACCTACCTTCATTCCTTCTAACAAAGCAACAAAACATACAACAATTATAACCAACCTTTTTACATATACACATGCAATAATGAGTTTCTATTAACAAATAAGAGTTAATTTTAATAATTATCAACCATAATTAGGGTCAATTTACATGCAAAAACCATAATAAGTACATAACAACCAACACAGTACCACAACCTAGGTTTTCTACCATTCTAGACCTAAAATAACTACCAAATTAACATTATTAACCAATTACATACATAAACACAACTAAACAATTACCAAAGAGAGTTCAGAAGCTTACCTTGTCATTGCATTCCACGTGAAAGCTATTGTTTATCCATTTACAGACACGTACACAACCAATCCAAGCATAACGCCACAGAGAAACAACAAACAAAGGGCAACGCCACTCAGGAGACTGGCGTTTGGACTCAATGCCACTTGCCAATAGGTGTTTAGGCCCAATGCCACTCCAGCTTGTGGCGTTAGTGACCAGAGAACATGCAACATGCACGATTTGATAAAAAATACAATTTTCAGGGTTTACCAGGCCCCAAAAATGATCAAACAGAGATGAAAACTCATGGATCAAACATCAAAACACATAAAAATTTATGAAATGTGGCAAAACAACCTAGATCTAATCAAGTTATGTATAAGAACATAAAAGATGCAAACTTTTGCAAGTAAAACATTAAAAGACTTAATCTTTAAACATAAAACGTGTAAAAGACATAAACTTTATGCACAAAATGTTAAAACAACATGATTTCACATGTAATCATGCAAAGAAGTGAACTTTATTCATTAAAACATGCAAAGATAATAACTTTATACATTAAAACATAAAAGATGCAACCTTTATGCATTAAAACAACTTTTATGCAAAAGAACAAAAGAAATGACTTTACATAATAAAACATAAAAAGAACAGATTTTTATGCATGGAAAACATGTGAATACCATCGAAAACATCAGATCTGAACATACAAACATGCAAACATGCAAAAAGATGCAACTTTAAGCACTACAAAAAATACCCGATTTAGAGACGGAAATTAGAGACGGACTCTGTCCGTCTCTAATTAGAGACGGAAATTAGAGACGGACACAGTCCGTCTCTAATTAGAGAAGGAATTTTTCAAATTAGAGACGGAAAATGGAAGAGGATAGAAGTTTTTTATAATTAGAGACGGATTTAATTTCCGTCTCTAAATTTGGCGGGATTTGGCGCCAAATTTTTTAGAGACGGATTTTTTTGTGTTAGAGATGGATTTTTTCATCTCTAATTCGAGACTGAAAATAAATCCGTCTCTAATAAAATTGGGGGAGTTGATTAAAAAATTATATTTTTTAGAGACGGAAGTTTTTTATTTAGAGACGGATCTGGCCGTCTCTAATAATGTGGGATTTTTAAAAAAAAAAAGGTTTGAATTAGAGACGGATATATCCGTCTCTAAATAATAAGTAATAAACAAACAACTGAAACCTAGCAGCCAAATACATAAAACAGTTGACAGGAAAATTATTTTTGCCTTCAACCAGCCGTCGCCGTCGACTTCTTCCATGAAAAGAACAAGCCGTCGCCGTGAGTCCCGAATGTCACCGTCGATGTCGCCGTTGTGAATAAAAAAACCTGACGGTGTTTTTTATCTTTTTTGCTGGATGTGAAGACGTTGCTGATTCAGGGTGCTCCTCCTCCGTTGCTGCGTGTGCTGCGTCCTCCTCCGTTGCTGCGTTCTGCGTCATCCTCCCTTGCTGGCTGCGGCGTCGTCCTCCTTTGCTGGCTGCTACGTCATC
>CANYLF011496450.1:0-15273 GCA_948193215.1 Bocquillonia castaneifolia | reverse complement strand
AATATCAACTAAGTTCATATATATTATATATTTGTTGTTGTATTGGCTTAATTTAGTGAGAATGTAATTTTCTTCAATATATATTATATATTTGTTGTTCTTTTGGCTTAATTTAGTGAAAATGTAATTCTCTTATCATATATTATGATGCTTAATTAAAATGGAATTTGGTAAAATATGAATTTGGACTTCAAATTATAAAGGCCCAACCCATCGGCCCAAACCAAATTTTTAACCCGAAGACCGACTGAACCGAAATTTTATCACCCTTCTTTTTTTTTCGGTTTCCCCCTATACTTTGGTCGGTTCGGTCTAACATTTTGTGCTTCTCAGACCGATTGGTTATCCATTTTTCCTGATCGGACCAACCGAACCGACCGAATGCACAGCCCTATTAAAAATTCAGTAGAGATATTAATTATTTAAAAATTAGTAGAGATGTTTATTAAATAAAAATTATCTGAGTTATGATTAATATATATAATTAGTAGAGATCGATGTTTAGATACTTACATTACTCTAAAGTATAATAATGCTGATTTTTTCAATGTTTATATTATTTTGTTAAAAGGTTATAATTATTATTTTTTTATTCATATTAGGCTAAACTGTTTTCATTATAAATTCTCTCAACATGGGTCCAATCAGTTTTTTTTATTTTGTGGCAAATTTTACATCACTTTAAAGTATAATAATGTTGATTTTTTTTAATTTTTATATTATTTTTAAAAGGTTATAATAATTCTTGTCAAAAAAAGTAATAAATAATTATAAACTCATAAAAATTTTAATATAAACAAAATGGAAACTATCAGCTATCAAAAAAAATTGAAACTATCAATATTTTGGAGCAGCATAATATCCAGGCTTCCATTCATTGTTTTGATCACTTTTGTTGTGAATCCATGGAATGTGTTGGAAATTGAGATAATTACTGATTTTACAGGAAAATTGTGGTTCTATGATATTTGATGATAGAATGAACCAAACTCAAAAAAATGATAATAATTTATAAATATAGCTTAAAAAGCATTTATTAAACTGCAGCACGCGCTTTACGTGGGTGAACGACTAGTTTTTAATAATTCTTGTAATTTCTTTTAGTCATAACCGGATCTAATTTGTAGAGAATGTAGCCTACCATGGTACCCTATCATATACTCTACCCGGTTAAACAGGATAATATGAGATTTTTTTTTCTTTTTTGAACCGATAATATGAGGTTTGATTGGGTAATGAGTACAGGTAGCACCTATACCAAAAAAAATATAACAGAGAATAAGTAGGATATAGATAATGCATTACCTTACCCATAACCATACTCATACTCAACCTAAATTATTGGGTTTTACTCATATCCGTACTCATACTTATACCCACATGTTTGTTTATCTTTTAATTTATACATTTTGTTTATCTTTTAATTTATACATAATCACTACAGATGGTTATACTACAATTTATGATGATAATGATACCGCAAAGGTTTAAGTATGATATATATATGTATATATTATTTTTACTCATACGCTATAGATATTTAGGTGAAATACACAAGTTTTCTATCCATAACACATGATTAATTTTTTTTTATGATTATAATATATATTTTTACTTAACAACTGATTTGCTCTCTTTTTTAGACTCTATCACATATGTGTTGAATGATTTGAGTTGGTGCAATTATATTTTAATTATCAAAATATTGAAATAACTAGTTGTTTTAAGTGGAATGCGTATTATTAGTGTTTTTATAATTGAATTTGGTTAAATTTAAAAACTTGAATGAGTTTCTATGTTTTATTTTAGTATTTTTAAATATATTTTTAATCATATATTTTTTAATGTTATTCAATTTAGTTTAATGCATAATATTCTTTTTTATAATTTGACAAGGCAAGTCTCGAATTTTAAACCTTCACTCTTATCCACATGGTATAGTACCAATTCATCCAAGATGAATTGGTTAATGCATAACGCTTTAACTTCTAATGTTAAATTTATGTAAATATTTTATAAATTATTACCAATGAGTTACCCAAAACCCTATGAATCTGGGTATGGATACGGTTTTCTTTACCTACTACGGTAAGGATATAATTTTATTATTTGAATATGGGTACAAATATAATAGTACCCTACCCATCGTCACTTCTACTAATTTGTGGATACAAATAATGGTAGGTGTCTTTTATTATTATTATTTCATTTGTTATGTACAAAGTAATTTTTCCTTCAAAATAAAGAATGAATTTATCTAAAAATATAATTGATTAATGTTATCAAAAATAATTAATTAATTATCCTTCTAAAAAATAATTAATTAATTATTGAATGAAAGATGCAAGTAGTTATAATGGTCGAAACATATTTTATGGATCAGGTTTAAATTTCTTTTTCTCAACTAAAGTATGATTTTTTTTTAGATAATTGAGAGAGGGATTCAAATTGAAACTCTCATATTCATTATAATATCTCTACTATCAAGTTATGCATAGAAAATCATTATGAATTAATCCGAAAATCATTATGAATCAACAAATTTAACAATCCTCATATTTTACAAATTATAAAAATTTAATATATTTAAGGAGTAAAAAGACACAAAACCCTTCTAAATTCTAAAATATTTTTATTGATTAATTTAAAAGAAATTTGAAATAGGACCACTGTGAAACTAAATAAGCCATCATTATAGAGAGGGACAAGGAAGCCCTTAACGAGATGGAAAATAGCAGCAGCCCATCCCAAACCCTAGCCCATTATAGTCACAGTGAGCTTCAACTTTCAACAGATTGTCGACTGCTGATTGAAAATGCATGCATTGTAAAATCAGCCGTGATACTGATAAGTAGGGATGGCCGGATGGCAATGGATCAAATATTCACTCAGTAAGTAATATTCAATTCTGTATTTATACAACTGAACCTGTCTCAAATCTTAATAATAATGTCCGGTTATTAAGAAAATATTAAATTCCAATTAAAAATATTTTTTATTTTTTTATAATAAACATGTAAATAGGCATTTAATATCCGTTTAAATAATCAGATATCAGATACAAATATTGAATATCTGAATCCTATAATAGAATTGGTATCCTATTTGATAGTAAAATTGAAATCATAAACAATCTGAATCCGGCTCTGATGGAAAGGAAAACAAAAATATATGCATTTCCTTCCATGCTTCCACTTTACACAGCAAGAGGAAAACAAAAGACAACCACTGGATTCAAAGTCTAGTAAAGCTATGCAACAAAATAGGCAATACCAGAACTCAGGTCAAAAACAAAAATTAGGCATTACCAGAACCAAATAGGAAGATATTTTAAATGTAATAAAATAAAATAAGCAAAAACAGTGCCCTTGGTTCTTCTTTCTCAACAACTTCCTATATCATTACAAAATTTCTTTCTTTTTTTTTAGTTTTACACTAAAAACCCTACATAATCCTAAACTGCAATCATCATCATCCTCCTCCAACACGGTCCAGTTACAACAAATATAACCACCAACCAATCAACCAATAAATGAATATTCCTATACAAAATTCCTACATATCTACTAAAAGGGTTATATTATAACCCCATAATTCACTCAACATTGAGCTTTTTTTTAAACAATTCTAGACCAACTCCCTTCTTTTATTAGCATACTTTTTAAAGCTGCTCTTCAACTTGTTCAGTTTTTAAACCCACTCAGTGACCCGATGGATACTGTACACTGCAAGGCAAGCCACCATCCTACAAAAACCTGAAACTTACCCTGCCAAAGAAGAAGAAATATTCGAGAATCGAGTTTGCTAAGAGCCTCCAGCAGTTTCGAGTCGAACATGCTCGTGTGCTTTCAAAACCTCCGAAGTGAAGTTGCCCAGAGCCTCAAAAATTGGTACCAGACCTGCTTGTATGCTACCTGAAGCTGCATCATGAACTAGTTGAGTAGCTTCCTTGTGTCTGGCTTTCTCTTCCTCTAATTTCTTCCTTATTGAATCCAAATCCACCTTCAGATCATCCAGGGGTGAGACTCCACTTTCTGATTGAGTCTTTGACATGGCTTTATCTGACAATGCATCTTGTTCTTGCTCAATCCTTCCCCTCTCCATTCGTAAATCCCTTAGACGTTTCTCAAAATCTTTTGTAAGGTATTCTGCTTTGATCCTCTGACGCTGCTCATCGTCTTGCCGTTCCCATAATTGATGTAAACTTGAAGCAAATTCAAGCATGGCATTTTCCACCCCCTTTTCAGAAATCCTAACCATTGCTTGATACCAATCATTGCAAAGTACAAATATATGTGGTGCACCCATTCTACCTGGAGAGAAGGGTGCAATTCCATCAGCTGTTTCTTCAGCCTCAATGAGAAGGCACCTTAAAAGCCACTCATGCAATGACTCGATGTATGATTTTTGGGTGTTAACCCAATTACTAAAGCAGTTGCACCAATTAATTAGGTCTGATTCAAGCTCAAGAGTAGCTCTCAAACCAGAATCCTTACGCAAACCAGTGTTTGCCCTGAGAGACCGAACTTTACTCTCCATGATAGCTTGGAACTGTTTCTGATGGCATCTGAGCATGGACTTCCACATTCTTATCAATCTGAAAATGAAAAAGGGACCAAGAGATATCAAGCCCGTCATGTACCACCTATTACAATTTTCACTTGGATGTCGAGGAAAGTACATGTTCGATAAAATTGAAGAGCAAAAGAATAATGTGAATCAATACTAATTTGGTAAGAACTAGCATGCCGGACAAGTATGCAATGGTGGTGTGACTATAGATCCAACACAGCAGAAAGGTACCAGAACTTGAGCATGTTTACCACTTTGATCTTGCAAATGAAATGTTCAGTCACCAGTTTACTTTGTCATCCACAGTGAATCAATTTATGATGAGAAATGATACTTTCTATTGCTATCTGCATATGCAGTCCCTTATTTTGAATTTATATTGAATTTATAAAATACCAGTACCATGAAGTACCAATATCAAGGCAAATGACATTGAGGAAGAATTGGACAGGGAGGATAATAAAACCTCCAGCATACCAAAGAAAACTCAAACTTCATTTCAGAGCACATTAGAACACACACTGTTTTCTATCAAATATACTATATGTCCAGCAGCTCCAGCCACTTCCATGCAAGAAGCAAAAGTGTGTTGAAAAGGTGAACCAAAGGACAATCAACCATGCAGTGCCTTATATGATGGTATAATGATATATGCATGATGCAAGTAAGCTGTGAACAACAAACATCAAATAGCTAAACATCCTTCAGAACAAGGAAAAATGTAACTAATTACCCATGAACCAATTCTGTGATTTGAGGCTGCAATTCTTCATCTCTCAACCTTTGTATCTTGCTTGACATAGCATCAATAGCTCTTATAGTAACATTGATTTTTGTCAGCAACTTCCTTATTGAGGCCTGGGTAGCATCAATTTTTCTAGATTCAGCTCCATGTTCATCTAAACTTTTTAGTCTCTTGCACTGTTTTTCATAGGTAACACGTAGCCTTTCTTCATCCTAAAATCAGCAGAAACACCTAGACATAGTAAGAAAGATTGTACAGAAATTAAAGACGTATAAAAGCACTGAAATCTCAAACAATTATTGACCACATAGAAAAAAGCATGATATAAACCCTTTACTATTACTTGAACATAAATTCAAATTTCTTCTCTCAGATATTAATAGTAGCCATACCACATAGAAGAGAGAAATTTTAAGCCTATGATAAACTTCTACACTAACAAGAAATTAATATGTCCACATCAGATAATCAAGTTTGTTACCAAAATTAGTGCATAAGTCTACTTCGGTAAGCTCTTTTTCCGGCATCTACTTCAAACTAAACAAGCCAATGAATATTATGCACAACCAAAAAAATATATAAATAAGACATTGTGCCTGTAATGGTCTCATACCTTAACTTCCTTGTACAGTTTCTTCTCCCAAGCATAAAGTTTCTCTAAGGTAGAAGATAGGTTTCTAGGCCCTATGTCAAAATCATTTGCAGGTTCCCCAGAGTATGCTTTTGCAATTTTCATTGTCCTAGAGGATATCTTCTCTGAAGTCCTCGTCGGAGGGTGTGATGACACCAGATACAGAATTCGGGAAAGAATCACTACATAAAGGCATGTAAACTTTATTAATGTGGAAACACAAAAACATATATGTCAAGAGTGGATTTAATTCAAATATAAGAACTCAATAGTCATTAAAAAAAATCTCTAGAAAAGACCATCTGACAAGAGGAAAAAAAGGCAAAGATCAGTAATCCTTGACCAAACTAGGTGTGAGGAATTAACCATAAAGCTTCGATATTCCAACATCGAACATATATTTGTCATATTCTGCCAAATAAAAATATCAGACGCGATTGATTTTTTTTCTATTTTCATTAAAGCTTTCATTTAGACTCTAGCATTGCGAGTGTGTCCAGATTCCATAGCACATTGACAATACCAGCTAGAATAGCAAATTAAATATCATCTTTGAGGACACAATTATACAGAAATCATGAAAAATACTAAAAGAATGCTTAATAATTAGCTGAAATGTTACCTCTAAGCAAGGTGGTCCTTCGTTGGTAAGGCAATTTTCCCACCTCAAGCAAAGATGCAACCTCCCTTCCATAATTTGAAGCAGTCTCAAACTCATCCTTGATTTCCATCACAACTTCTTGAAGATCCCTGGTGCCATGAGCTGACAATGTAGTTAAACTACTAGGTTTAGAAGACTCAACCTCCTCAACTTCAAAGCTCACTCCTTTCTTCGTTACAGAATCCTCACCCGGACTTTTAGTAGAAAGAATACTATCAGGACTACGAAATGTATCAGGACTAGCACTGCTCCTGATTCCTTTACCTTTAATTGAGTCTATACTCTCACTGTGGCTCTGATCTGGCACTGATTTTGATGTACCTTCTCCATAATTCTCAAACATTCCTTGTTCTTCATTAAATTTGCCACCTTTAACATTCATCCCCTCTTTCACTTTCATCTTTTCTTTATTAACTTCTTTAATCACTTCTTGTTCTGTTTCATCTTCCAAATCAGGTATCCCTTCCCTTTCCCTCACCTCTTTTGAATCCGGACTACTTGTATTCGACCCATACCCATATCTCCCTGCTGAGTAATAAGCTGATTGGTACCCATTAGCATCATTATCATATGTTTCAAACACATTGAAGAAGTCCCACGTTGACACCTTCGAAGGTGAAGGAGGAAGCGGAGGAGGCCTCTCCGGACTCGGTTCTCTGCGAGGTGAAGGCATCATAGGGTACCCAAAGTACCCACCATTTGAATAATAACTTGAGTACCCATTTACAGTAGGATCCTCATAAACAACAGTTTTGGCAGGAGTAGCAGACTTCTTCATGTAATACATATTGGGATTAGGATTACTAGAGAAGGAAAAAGGGTACGGATATGGTGGATATGGGGATGGATTACTATAACTGTCTCCACCACCATAGCTATAGTCATAACCCCAATTTCCTTGAGGAGGATAGTTATAATTATAATCATCATTAAAATTGTAAGAAGGTGAAGGACCTTGATGTTGAATATTACTATGTTCTTGCTTAGGGGAATCATCATCATCATGAAAATGAATATGACCAGAATCAGAGTCTAAATCAGAAGACCCAGATGACAAATGCAAATGAGAATCTTCAAGGTCAACATCATCAATCTGCTTCTTCTTCTTCTTCTTTGTATGAGTATGCTTATGAGTATGATTATGAGTATGGCTATGACTATGGCTACTACTATCAGCAGAATGAGAAACTGAAGTGGAAGAAGAAGAATTATTAGTATTATTTATATGTGCAGATTTAAGCTTAGTTTTACCTTCTTTAGAAGGTAAAGTAAGAACAGGGGAAGCAGGAGCAGTAGTTGAAGAAGAAGAAGAAGAAGCAATCACAAGTTCTTCATCAACAAATCTATGAATAGCATGACCAACATCTTTCAAAGAGTGAAAATACAAAACATGAGCAGCAGCAAGAGCATAACGATAATCAGAAACAGCTTTAATAAGTTCTTTACGTTCTCTACAACGAGTTACTAATGGTAAATCATCAACTTTGGAACCTCCACAGCCCATAATATGACAGATAATTTACTCAAAAACGCAGCTTTCATGGTGATGAACAAGCAGAAAATCCCTGAATTTTCAACAGAAAAAGAAGCATTATTGAGAGCAAAAATAAAACAAAACAGATCCAAAACAAGAAAAAGATTTGATCTTTAAAGTGTAAAGCGGGTCAAAACAATGTAAAGGCAATTGGGTATGAAAAGGATTAAAAATTTAATACAAATTAAATGAAGAAACCAACAGGGATAATAATAATAATAAACAGTAGAAAGAAGAAGAGAGGAGAAAAATCTGACCGTGGAGATTGGTGAAAGTGAAAGAGGACCGTCCATGCAAATAAAAAATAAAAGAAAAAGAGGAAACAGAGAGAGACAGAGGTATAGGGAGGAGTTAATTGAGAGTTTGTTGTGTAGTAGTAGAAGTAGCAGTAGCATAATAATAATAATAACAAGAAGAAGAAGAAGCAGCACTATAATAAAAATAATAATGAGAGATGCATAGAGATGCGTGAAGAGGGTTGTGTTTAATTAAGATCTGAAATCTGTCAGAAGGAGGAGGAGAAGTAGTAGTAATTGAGAGAGAGGAATGGGTCGATTGATGTTGGTAATTGAATTGAAGGGTACCCTTTTCTTCTTCTTCTTCTTCTTCTGTGCAAAGAAAACGCAATCAGAGATTTTGCACAAACAAAAAAAAAAGAATAACAATACCCGCCATTTGGTAACGGACCCTCTTATTATTATTATTATTATTACTATTAATTTTTACAAAGTAACTTAACTTAATCATTCATCATCATGTGATAACATTATAACATTTTAATTCAATGATAATTAATTAATCAAGTAATATTATTTTATAAAACGTAAAGTAATTATAAAATTTTCCTTATTATTATTATTACCGGCTCAAAATAACTTCCTAATCTTAAGTATTTTCAAACACAATAAATCTGTACATTAAAATATGTTTAAATAGTACATATTAGTTTAATTTGTTCATCAAATTGTTGTAAATATTATTTTTAACAGAATTTTGAAATTTATTTTATATGTATACTAGTGTTTTGTCTTAATAGCATGATGATTATAAATAAAACGAACCAAAGGATTAATTAATTAATTAATACTGCTCTATGTTATAAATATTTATAATGGAATTATGTGAAGTCTTCTCCTTCAATTAAAAAAAATAAATTAATTAATTAAAATTAGCATAAATAAAAAGAAATTCTTGGATTACTTTATTTTTGCTCTATTTTGTTTTCACCATTAAATGAAAGTATTTACAGTAAATTATTATGATTTTGTTAAAAGATCAAATCTAATATCTTAAATGTGAATACTTAATTTTAAGTAATAAAATCTTAATTATTACTTTTAAATAGTAATATAAATGATTCAAATATGATTCACATTGTATACTAATATGATAAATTTTAAATTTTTTTATTCGTAATAAAGATCACAACTGAGAATTAAAAATTATACATGTATACATATCAAATCCTGTGTATATTTATATATTTTTAGTATTAAGTAAAAAAAAATTATTGAATGAATTCCTACTTCACATCCAACGGTGTGAAATTATGGTTGTGCATTCAATTCAAACTAAATTGAATCGAATTTCTTTAAAAAATAAATTCGAATTAAACAACAGTAACGTGAAATTGAATTAAACTAAATCAGTCTAATTTATTTAATTTTCATTCGGTTTGTTTTTAAACTTAGGCCTTGCTTAGTATGTTTTATTATACTTTCAGTTAAGTTAAACTTCTCGGGAAGTATATTTCTTGGGAAGATAACTTTCCTACTAGTTTATTATACTTGCCTGGTGTGTCTTTACTTCCCAAGAAGATAATTTATAATTTTTAAATTATTATATAAAATTTTAATTTAATAAATGATAATGATAATGATAATAATATCCAAATAAAATAATTAAAATAAATACATATAGGGATAATATAGTCTTTATTCATCAACTTTCCTAAGTCTAACTCTCTTAACTTTCACTAAGGAAGTTACTTCCTTAGTTAAATGAAAGATTTTAGTCAAACTTTTCGAAAAATAACTGAAAAAACTCAACCAAACAAGATTAAAAGTCCTACTTCCAGAAAGTTCAACTTCCCTAATTAACTTACCCCACATCAAGCAAGGCTTTAGATTCAAGTGATTTTGTAATTCAATTTGATTTTATCATTGAATATTTAAATCCAACCCAAGAGCGGGTAGTTGAGTTGGCCAAAGGCCTTCTTGGCTGCCCCCAGGTCGCAGGTTCAATCCGCGCGCTGCGCGAATTGGATGCTGTGAGAACTCCTGGGTACCGGATATAACGCTAGGCTCCCCGCGTCAGGATAGTGAATTAGTCTGGTTAACCGTTAAACGGGGACTAAAATACCACTGTCGGGAAACACCTATCAAAAAAAATATTTAAAACCAAATAAAGTTAAATTTTTAAAAAAATTAAGAACTAAACCTAACTCATATCAGTCGTTTTGATTCGATTGCTCAGTTTAGTTTAAATCTAGTACGGTCTATTATTACATACTCCAAGTCATTCGACCTTCAATCAACCTAAATATTACAGATAGTGATAAATTTCTACAAAATTATCCGAATGGCACGGGCATTGTGGCGTTTTGGAGGCAGCGTGTGTTCCAAATCAAGAAACAGAGGAGAGGCTGCTCTACATTATAATTGATGTTCTACATTTATACGAGTAATGTCAATTTCTTGACACCAATAATGCTATTGCTATTTGCTATCGCTGGATGTGTTCATTATTGTCGAGTTTTTTTTTTCCCTTTCTTTCTTTTTACCTTTCCCAACATTTCTGCAAAGCTTTCAATGCAAATTAATTGGACCGCCCTCATTCGAGAAACTATTATACGTACCACCATAATATATAATTTTATTATTGATATTATGCAATGCATGTTCCATTTTTTCTTTCGTTTTCATCCTAATAAATATTTTTTTATGTTCAAAAAAAAATCTTTTTCTTTTAGCACAAACAATTGAAAATGTGCCATGGTAAAAGAATATTGTATTGATTCAATTAGCTTTCTTTTCCTTTACTGAAAAGAAAAAGGGAAAAAAAATAAATAACCCTTGTAATACTTTAGAAAAGGGAAAATAATTTATATATTAGTTGCTTCGGTGGTATCTCAAGTTGTTTAGGTTTAAATTAATTCATTATGAAAGAGTTGACATTTAGATTTTCAATCTCAAACTCTTAAGAGCTCCTTGTCCTCTCTAATTGAAAGTGAGACTTGAACTCGAGACCTCTACCTTTAATTAGAATATATTTTGCCATCTGAACTAACCTAGTCAAAGGAAAAAAAATTAAATAAACAACCCTTTTAATACTTTGGAAAGAAGTTGAAATTAATTTTTTTATTTTATTAAAAAATAATTTTGTTTTTATTGATAAATAAGTTCTTACATTTAATCAAATAAAGAAATGTAGTCTAATAAAGAAATGTACTCTAACATCAATAACATACATAAAAAGAGAAATCTAACTCTGATGTTAAAAAATATAATTCTAAATCTGAGATCTATTATAATTTTAAATGTTCAGATTGGACTAAACCTTCATTTGTAAAAAAAAGGAGTGTCGATGTAATATTTTATTTATAAGCATCTTAGCCAAAGGGCACTAAAGTTAGTATCCTAGGTCCCATCTTTTTCCCCCTATTAAATATAAAATAATTTAAAGAAATGTTTTTTATTCTCTGTGTAAGTCCTAAATCAATAGAGCTATTTTTTTTTTCTTATCGTCCCATACTTGTTTTCTTTTCAAGACTTTCCCATTAAATTCCTTTTTATTTTACATAATTATCCATTAATACTTTTAAAAATATAGGCATCGAATGGTCATTAAAAATTTTAAATATTAGCATAATGCAAGTTTACTTATATTTAAATATGAAATATACATAATAGGTTTTGAACTACAACTACTAAGCCAACGATCAATAAAGGCTATTTTTTTTGTTAGAATCGCGTGAATATGCATATTGAAATAGTTTTAAGTAAATGTGTCATTCCTCTCAAAAAAAAAAAAAGTAAATGTGTCATGGTTCTATCACTAAACTAAATTGAAACTAAACTTCAAATGGATGGTTTTGGTTTCAAACATTGAAATTAAAATCACCCATTTATAATCGAATTGGAATCCAAATTCATATATATAGCTAAGGAAGAAGAAGAGATAAAATAGCTAGGGAAGAACAAAAATGGCTAAGGAAGAATAAGAGAAAGAACAAAAACAAAAGAGTTAAAAAAATTGCTAGAATAACAAAAATAGCTAACGAAGAAGAGGAGATAAAATAGGGAGAGATGTGCATGTTGTGTGGACTGTAAATGACAAGTGAATGCACATCTCATGACAAAGGATAATGGAGAACTCATAATAAAAAAATGAAAAAACATGGAGATCTTTGTGACAAATGAATGCAGATCTTATGATAAAAGGATAATGGAGAACTCATGTTTAAAAAAAGGAAAAACAATGGAGAACTTATGATTCAGAATATATATATATTCAAACATTGCTACACATAATGTTATTAAGCAAATAATATGCAACTTTAACTTTGTTGAACTCTCTAACGAAGATCTCATCGTTATAAGTTAAAGTGGGTTATATTATATCAAAACAATACAAATCAAGTCATATAAGACAAAACTCAAATTCATATAAACATTATGTCATTAAACAAATAATATGCTACTTTAAATGAGATTTCCACAACTTCTTTATATTTTTTTAATGCACTGCGAACCTAAAGGAGATAAAATTGTAAGAGTTGTTTCAAGACCGATCGATCAACTGCATTGGAAAATATGAGTTTCAAGGAAATGTTAGTGATGCATAACTACTTCCTATCATAACCTGAACATGTAAAATCTCAATCCATTCATCAAAATGATTGAAAATGTGCTCATCACATCACATCTCAGTATAGAAAATGCGAAAATTCAATGTATGCCTATTCAATCTTATAGTATCAACCGGAACAATACCGGCGGAACTACCATCGCTAGAACTCGCCTTTAGAGCAGGAGGATCAAGAAGAATAGGGGAACTTGTAAATTATGCTCCTTTAGCCATTGAATCGCTTCCAATATTTTCTGCTTCTGTCCCATCCGATTCTCTCGCCAACTCATTGCTTCGGCCTTCAGGTTCCTTGGAACGGTTTTCCTACCATCTTGGTCATCCGCTTCCCGGATTTTCTACCCTCAACTTTCTGAAGGCATCGGCACTCCCTGGAGGAAACACGTTCTTAAAAATACATTCCTCCAGATAACTTTCATGGCAAGCCTCACAGTGTCCACACTTGTAGCCCACAATTAAAATTAAATATAATATACTTATTTTTAAACCTGAAATATCTAATTATTATTTTTATATCTATTTTATAAAATTTTATATGACCTTTAATAATACTTATAAAAATATTTATGAAAAAATGTGTAAAAAAGTCCTTCATTTTTTCATGGAGAGCATTTAGGCCCTTAAACTCTTTTTTTAAGCTCAAATAGACCTCTAACGTTACAAAATGTAGGTCATTGAAGACCCCTAACATTCACACGTGAAATTAAGGCTTTGGTTGGGCCACTTGCAAAACTTGCTTTAATGCCCCCATGAAATTAAGGTACAAAATAAGTAAAATGTTATCAACTTTGGCTATAAATAAGTATACAAAAGTGTCAAAAGGAAGACAAGGCAAAGTGTTAATTAGTTGGAAGGAATGGAAATATATTTATAGGCTTAGGCTAGCATGAAGAATATAAAGAGTAAATAAATTGAGCCAAGAATGACTTGCTAGCAATTGTTGTTCATGCTGCTCGCCAGCAGGTTGTTCTAGCTCAATGTTGTTGCTCTTTATTTTCTCATGCCAGCCCTTTGTTTCAGTCTTAATTTTCATGTTGAAAGGAATATATAAGCTACAAATATCATTCAGGTTATTTTCTCTTACCAAATAGATGCTCTTCTTGTTTCACACATTCCTCTTATGCTTTCTTCAAGCACAAAAGCTTGTTTAATTGTTTTTCATCTTATTATAATATTTACAATTTATTATTGTTTTGATTATTTATAACAAACTAGAGGAGCCATCAAATAACTAGAAACATATGTAAATTAGGCAAGTCCACATTGACTCATGATTCATTTGAGCTATTCATTAATATAAGGTTAGTAGTATCATTTGCTAATTTGAGAGTTTCTTTGGTTTTCTTGACAAAAAATGTTGATTCAGGGATTAATTGACTCTTTAAGAATCTCAGAATTTCTTGGATATATAGCTAATTATCTAGTATGTCACAATCTATTAAAATTTACAAGTTCAAAGAGGAATCAATAATTTTAACCCCAATTGTTTGATTCAGGGATCGGTTTATCATGGTTGCATTATATATATATATAGTGATGATGCTAGTGCTACCACTAAGAAAATGAATGGAGATAGGTCAAATGAGGTAGAGTTATTAAACAATAATATCAACCATTTTAATTTCATTTGCATGTGTGGTGTTAGTTTTAATGAATGTATGTAATTGGCACATGTGGTAGGGGTGAGCAAAAACCGATCAAACTGAAAAAACTGAACCAATCCGAATCAATTTAATCCAACCAATATGAATTGGTTTGGTTTCACTACAAGAAAACACAAATTCTACGACAGAGAATTACGAGTGACACTATTTTTGTCGTAGATTTGAGAGATTTGTAATGGCATTGATGCAAATTTGAGGCGGGTTCAGTTTCTGGATTAATTTTGCAACAAAAAATTAGTCTCCGTTGCAGAGGTGGTCACAAAGTTTTGGCACCACCTTCACGCTAAATTTTTTTATAAGGGAGCTAAATGCTGCGACAACATGAAGGATATTTGGGATGGATCATCCATTGTAAAATTTTCGACCGGTTACAATCCTCGTCGTAATTAAATAGGCGGGATAATTAAAAAATTGAACTTAAATTTTACAACGGGCATGTGTCCTCTGCGACGGCTATGTTTGTCACAAATTTTTAGGTATAAAAAGAAAATAACGAAACCCTAAATGTGTTTGCCTCATTTCCCTCTTCTTTTCTTCATTCTTTCTCGGGGGGGGGGGGGGCGGGCCCCCCCCCCCCCCCCCCCCCCCGCCCGCCCCCCC
>CANYLF011496357.1:0-20043 GCA_948193215.1 Bocquillonia castaneifolia | reverse complement strand
GTGTAGGATTTCTCAATTTGTAGAGATAATCCACTAACAAATATTTTATTCTTATTTTACTATTCCATTGCCACATGTCTTACTCTTACTCTCCCACTTGTCTTGCTCTTACTCTCCCACTTGTGCCACTTGTCCTCTTCTAGAACCAATCTCCCTACACCACTCCTCAATCTTATTTCCATTAACTATCTAGTCCAACTCTCATACTTCTTTTACAAATAGCTCCTCAACTTTTCTTACAATCTAGTCCTTCAATTAATCTAACTCCCTTCAATTCTATTTCACACAATTATACTTAACAATACACAATTAATAAAATGAACAATCAAGGGATACTCCTCAATTAATCAAATATTACCATTTACCACCTCCAACTTTTATTTCTTTCAATTACACCCTTACTACTCAAAATCACCAATGAATCAACCTCAATTAACAAAATCAACATACTAATGATGTCAATTAACCACTAATGCATGTAATTAAATTTGGGACTGTTACATGGTATCAGAGCCTCTTCTATGTTTTTTTGGGTTTTGTTATGGCGACGTCAAAATTTGAAATCGTGAAAAATAACTGCAACATAAGTGTTGCCTTATGGTAAGTTAAAATGTGTGCGTTGTTGACACAAAATGGGTTGTAAAAAGAACTTTCAGAGAAGGAGAAAAAATCAATCACGTTGACGTAAGCCAAATTGAAGAAATCGATAAAAAAGACCTTACTGCCATTCAGTTATGTTTGTCAAATGAGGTCCTACAAGATGTCATTCATGAAAAAATCACCGCAGATTTATGGATAAAGCTTGAATTGCTTTTTATGTAGAAAAGCCTCACCAGCAAGCTTATCGTAAAGCACCGGATGTACATACTCAATATGGGAGAAGGTACACCGTTAAAATCACACCTTGATCAGTTTACATCCATTTTGATGGACTTAAAAAATATGGATGTTAAGTATAATGGAGTAGATTTGGCTCTCATATTACTCTATTCTTTACCTCATTCTTACAATCATTTTAGAGATACTTTAATTCTCAATAAAGAAACACTTTCTACGGAGAAGGTAAAAGAAGCTCTTTTCACAAAGGAGCTTATGGATAAGGAGTTTGTTCATAGCACTTACCAAAACCCAGCAGATCATGTACTGGTTTATAGAGGTGCTAGTGGGAGATATTCTGGTAGCAGTTCTAGGCATAAAAATTTGACCTATAATTATAGTAAAAAGAAAGGGCACATTAAGGTTGATTGTTTTAAGTTGAAAAATAAACAACAGCATATGGAGGAATCCGATGAAACCAATTATTTTGTTGGAGAAGAGTCTGGAGGTGAATTTTTGTGCCTAAAGAAAAGGCTGCGTCCAAACAAGGTTGGATTTTAAATTATGGCTGTCCTTTTTTTTTTCTCGATGGAGATTGGTTTTGCACTTATGAATTCTTTGAGGTGCAGCTGTATTTATGGGCAACGGTCAACCTTGTGAAATTGCTGGCATCGGTTCAGTAAAAAAAAATTATGTATATGAATTTCATCTTTGTCCACTTTGGATATTAGTAGATTTAATTTTATTGGTGGTGACAGAATTTTTGTGCCATATTTGTGATGCCATCTCGTCAAGTCGGCCATTTATATGAGCTTCAAAAATTCTATAATTGCAGGTGCAACTACTACATTATCTTCTTTTATGGTAAATTCAGAAGCATTTTCATGCTAATGGTGTTTAGTGTAGCAACTGCTAAGGTAGTATTTTTCACAGTAAATACTACATATAGTTGGTTTGATATTTTTCAAGACTACACCATTTTAAAATTTTGTGTTGCTCTCTTGGATTTGGAATAGGATTTGTCTTTAAAGAGGAGTTTTGTGAATTTGTGAAAATTCAAATTAAGGTGGAGATTTGTTGAATTTTTAATTTGAATGTTTAGACCCATTTTTCAAAGTCCATATATAATTGGAAAAAAAAAACAAACAAAATAATTGTCAAAAGTTTTGGCATCCGAAATATTAGAAATATGAGCACATATCAATAGTTGACCAATTTGCATGATTGGTTACTTCAACATAGGCTTCTTGTATATAAAAGAGCATTCGGATGGCTAATTGGTGTGCTTTAAATTGAGTGTAGAGAGCTCTGTGTTTTTTTTTTTACCGAGAGCAAATTAATTTGTGTGGATGTGAGTTTGTGTGAGTGTAATACTTTAGGGTGTTTAGTCTCTCTATTAGGTACAAAATTCAGTTACTCCATTCAGTTTATTTTTGTACAATTTGAGGGATAAACACCATTTGATTATTTTTGGCTTTTGGGTTGTGAGGTTATTCTCCACGTATTTTTGTACTCCTCATATTTGTTAGTGAATTTTATTTTCCCTTTGCCCATGGATGTAGACATCCGCCGAACCACGTTAAATTTTGTATCTCTGTTATTTTCTTTATTTTGACGCCTCCATTTATTTTTATTATTCCCAAATAAATATTTGACTTGCTTCTATTGCGCCGCTTGTGCCTGGGTCAATTTCTTAATTTCTCCCAACAAGTGGTATCAGAGCCTCTTCTATATTTTTTAGGATTTCTTATGGCGACATTAAAATTTGAAATAAAGAAATTCAACCGCAGCATGAGTTTTGCCTTATGGCAAGTCAAGATGCATGCGTTGTTGACACAAAATGGGTTACAAAAAGAACTTCCAGAGAAGGAGAAAAAACCAGCCACTTTGATGGAAGCCTAAATTGAAGAAATGGATGAAAAAGCCCTTACCGCCATTCAGTTATACTTGTAAAATGAGGTCCTGTGAAAAGTCATTCATGAAAAGACTGCCGCGGATTTGTGGAAAAAACTTGAATTGCTTTTTATTAAGAAAAGCCTCACCAACAAGCTTATCGTAAAGCACCGGATGCACATAATCAATATGGCAGAAGGTACATCGTTAAAATAACACCTTGATCAGTTTACATCCATTTTGATGGACTTGGAAAATATGGATGTTTAATATGACAGAGAAGATTTGGCTCTCATGTTACTCCATTTTTTACGTCCTTCTTACAATTATTTTTGAGATACTTTAATTCTCAATAAAGAAACATTTTCTGTGGAGGAGGTAAAAGAAACTCTTTTCACAAAGGAGCTTATGGATAAGGAGTTTGTTCATAGCACTTACCAGAACCCAGCAGATCATGTATTGGTTTGTAGAGGTGATAGTGGGAGAGATTCTAGTAGCAGTTCCAGACATAAAAATTTGACCTGTAATTATTGTAAGAAGAAAGGGCACATTAAGGCTGATTGTTTTAAGTTGAAAAATAAACAACAGCATACGGAGGAATCCGATGAAACCAATTATTTTATCGGAGATGAGTCTAGAGGTGAATTTTTGTGCCTAAAGAAAAGGCTGCGTCCAAACAAGGTTGGATTTTAAATTATGGCTGTCCATTTTTTTTTTTTTGTCTCGATGCAGATTGGTTCTCCACTTATGAATTCTTTGAAGGTGGAGCTGTATTTATGGGCAACGATCAACCTTGCAAAATTGCTGGCATCGGTTCAGTAAAAAAAATTATGTATATGAATTTCATCTCTATCCACTTTGGATATTAGTGGATTTAATTTTATTGGTGGTGACAGAATTTTTGTTGCCATATTTGTGATGTCAGCTCATCAAGTCAGTCGTTTATACGAGCTTCAGAAATTCTGTCATTATAGGTGCAATTGCTACATTATCTTCTTTTATTGTAAATTGAGAAGCATTTCATGCTAATGGTGTTTAGGGTACCAACTCCTAAAGTAGTATTTTTCACAGTAAATACTACATATAGTTGGTTTGATATTTTTCATGACTACACCATTTTGAAATTTTGTGTTGCTCTCTTGGATTTGGAATAGGTTTTGTCTTTAGGGAGGAGTTTTGTGAATTTGTGAAAATTCAAATTAAGGTGGAGATTTGTTGAATTTTTAATTTGAATGTTTAGACCCATTTTTCAAAGTCCATATATAATTGGAAAAAAAAAAACAAACAAAATAATTGTCAAAAGTTTTGGCATCGAAAAGAAGAAGCATGGCAGTCGAAATATTAGAAATATGAGCACATATCAATAGTTGACCAATTTGCATAATTGGTTACTTCAACATAGGCTTCTCGTATATAAAAGAGCATTCGGATGGTTAATTGGTGAGCTTTAAATTGAGTGTAAAGCTCTATGTGTTTTTTTGGTCGAGAGCAAATTAATTTATGTGGGTGTGGGTTTGTGTGAGTGTAATGCTTTTCGGTGTTTAGTTTCTCTATTAGGTATAAAATTCAGTTAGTTCATTCAGTTTATTTTTGTACAATTTGAGGGATAAACTCCACTTGATTATGTTTGGATTTTGGGTTGTGAGGTTATTCTCCACATATTTTTGTACTTCTCATATTTGTTAGTGGATTTTATTTTCTCCTTTGCCCGTGGACGTTGGCTTCCTCCGAACCACGTTAAAGTTTGTGTCTCTATTATTTTCTCTATTTTGACGCCTCCATTTATTTTTATTATTTCCAAATAAATATTTATCCTACTTCCGTTGCGTCGCTTTTGCTTGGGTCAATTTGTTAATTTTTCCTAACACTACCATTAATATCCATATAGTTTTAATATTTATTCATAATGCAATTGTGTAATGTAAATGTTTTATCATTTTTTAAACATGATTTAACTATTTGTGATGCAATTAATTAAAAAAATACTCAATGTTTTTTTAGAAAATCTGGAAATTTTTTTACTATTACCCTTCAAATAATAATCTTTAGCATGTTATTCTTATAATTAAAACTTAACAAAACTAAATAATTCTTTAAAGGTTATTTTATGTATAAAACTAAATAAAACTAAAATGACATCTACATTAAATACTAATTAAAGTTATTTTTTTAATTTCTTTTATCTCAAACATATTTTTATAGATCTATATATAAAGATTTTTTTACTAAAAAATACTATTTGTCAAGGTTTTAAAAACCGACCATTGATCAGAAAACAACAGAGGTTCAAGAGTTTAAGGTTCAACTGTGGTCAAATCAAAGTTGAACTGGTAGTTATAAAATACATGTAAATAAATAAATGTATATACATAGACATATTATGTAACGAAACATATAAATAACACAAATACCAAATAATGTATATGATTAGAAATATGACAACAAAGATATAGCCGTCATTAAATAGAGCAAGTGATATTTCAATTAAACAAATCCAAAAAAGTAACATTTTCGATCTTAAAATAAAATTAATTAATAATAAAAATTAAGAAAACATATATATTTAATAGTTTAAATGAACAACAATAATTTATTTTTTTATTATTTTAATGGAATGATATAATTTTAAATTTTTTATATATAAAAAGGAAAAAAAAAAAAAAAGAGATGCTTCAACTTGTGATCGAGTCCATTGTGTCACTGTTCAACCTACCACCTTCGATGGTTTTTTAAAGCATTTCTTCTACAGTAAGTTTTATAGGCTAATCGGCAGTTGATCAACAGACCCATACAGACACGGTAAAAAATGACATGGAAAATATATTTTTTTTATCACCTGCATGCCTTAGGAATTATAAAGCATCAGACAAGATAATATATGGACAGTGGGATGGAAAGGGGAAAAAAAAAAGAAAATAAAAACTTGATAAATCTTTTTGGTTAAATAAAAATCTAAAAGAGAATGAAAACTTTTAATAAGAGTATAAAAGTTTTTTTTTTCATAATGTATTAATGATTTTTTTTAATTTATATGTTTTATATAATGGTAACAAGTGTTTGTGATAAAAGAGAGTACAGAATTAGAATCTGATCATAAATAACAAGCATAAACAAATTAAGCATATTTAGGTATAACTAACTGGAAACTACAAATTCAAGAGCCAAATCACACTCTTGTTAGGGGGAAAAAAGACATTATACTTGATCCTAGATTCTTGATACATATTTTTGCTTCTCAAGTTTTCATTGGTTAATGTTCAAGGCTAATTTATCTTTCAACAATTTGTCATACTTCTTCCATAAATAATGTTAGTAAAGCGTGCCTAAAATGATTTGGAATAGGGACTTTGATCTTTGAGCCGCAGCACTTGATTACGTATAAGTCAGGCTGCTATGGTAGCTACATTAGAATGATTTTGTAAATGTTACATGCTGAGTCCAAGAAATTAAAAGTTAAGACAATCAATTATCATTTGGCCTTAACCAACAAATCGAAAGACTACTCAAATTAATTAAAACGATTACACAACAAAATTTTACTTGAAAATTTCTACTATATAAACATTGACTTGTCATCTAATAGAACCCTGAGGCGGAAACAGGAAACAGACACTATAATGAAAATTAGAACAAAAAATGAGCAATGTACTTGTTCAATAGCAGTACCCGAACAAGCACTGGCGTAAGAGGAAAATATCAAGGATTGATAATATACAGACACCAAGATTATGGCCCTGATTTTTGGCGATACAGTAGCCGCATTGATGATTATGGTCTTGAATCATTACCATCTGCAAAGAAACAGATCCAAATTCATATTTCATAGTCAGCAGACAACCTACTAGTTTTTACGTACGATCATAATTAACTGTTTGGTTACCAAAATTTCTCGATTTCTTTGATAAATTTAGTATGCACTCGATATTGATTTTAAACATGCAACTTCATTTCTCCAACTAAAATTTACATATAATAAAAGTAGAAATACAGAGGTACTAAACTAATCCACTTGCAACTAAGACAGGTCGACTATTTTTTTTTCTGGATTGGTTTTTCCATTTTGAATCAGATATTTGATCTTTCAGATTTATTTGCCAGCCCTACTAAGGGTCTCAAATTAAGAAAAGAAAAGGCAGAGTAAAAAAGTCTAACCTTCTGAGATAGGATCTTCATGCACAAAGAAACTTGCAGCAACGATTACATAACAGAGAATGAGCATTAGTCCTTTGAAGTAATTAGAGGTACCTTCCTGTAAACATGACATGAAAGTTTAACTGTTTATAAAGTATACACTCGTACATTTGTACTTACATCCTCACATATATACGTGCATATAGGAAGACACGAGCACATAAAAATAATTAATGGAAATTCCCAAGTATATTCTCTGTTGGGAAAAAATAGCACAAACTAATATTTTCCTCTGGTACAACGGAAAGACGGATTGATAGAAGAGGCGAATAAAAATAAATTAAATGCGAGTAAAACAAATAAAATAAACAATTTAAAATAACACCAGAAAATATAATGTGGTTCACCCTTAATATGGGTCACGTCCACGGGACAAACTCTGAAAATTTCTTCCACTAATAGAAAAAATTAGTAGGCTTACAAGAGGGACTTCTCTAGAAAAATACTAGAGGCATAACCCTGTGATTAACCCAAAACTAGTGACACCCAACTGTTTCCCAAACACCCTAGTTAATCTCACTATTTTGTCACTCCCCAAATATTTTTCCCTCTCCCGAAAATCACCAAAACAAATAAATTGCTTTTGTCTAACACAAGAACTCACAGGTACTACTTATTGTGCCTGTGCTAGATGATTTTTTGATGCTCACAAATGAGCAAATGGAGTGCCTATTTATAGGCAAAGTTCTTTGGCCAATTTGCAAATTTGCAAATTCGGTGCCTACTACAACAAGCCGCAATTTTTGGATTTCAAATTTTCTTTTTTTTAATATTAACATGTGGGCCCTACATGATAAAAGGGACCTACAACATTATTCCCCTCCCAATTACATGGAGGGCTCTACCAATCCCGCTTCTTATTGACAGTACTCAAACTTCTCCCTTAGAAAAGTCTTGGTTAGCATATTTGACCCATTCTCATCAGTGTGAATCTTCTCAAGCTGTAGTAACTTCTTCTCCAACACATCCCTGATCCAGTGATATCTCACATCAATGTGCTTTGATCTAGAATGAAAGGAGGAATTCTTCCCAAGGTGAATTGCACTCTAACTATTACAAAACAGCTCATACTTCTCCTGGTGGAAACCAAGTTCGCTTAAGAACTTCTTCATCCACAGCAACTCCTTACAGGCTTCAGTTGTTGCAATAAACTCTGCTTCAGTCATTGAGAGAGCAACACTCTTCTGTAGTCTTGACTACAATGACACAGCTCCCTCTGCAAAGGTAATCAGGTATCCTGATCCAGACATTCTCGAGTCAACATTGCCAGCCATATCAGCATCTGTGTAGCCCATTAACATAGGTTTTCCATCTCCAAAATACAAACACATTTTGGAGGTACCACGGAGATACCTGAGAATCCGCTTAACTACAGCCTAGTGTTCCTTTCCAGGATTTGAAAGAAACTGACTCACGACTTTAACTGAGTGAGCGATATATGGTCATGTACACACCATGGCATACATCAAACTCCCAACTACTGAAGCATATGGAACTTTATCCATCTCATCCTTCTCATCCTCTGTAGAAGAGCATTGCCTCTTACTCAGCCTAAAGTGATTAGCAAGAGGATAGCTAACCACTTTAGCTTTATCCATGTTGAACCTTTGAAGTACCTTCTCAATGTACTTCTCCTATGACAACCACAATTTCTTGGCTCCCCTGTCTATGGTTATTTTCATACCAAGAATTTATCTTGCTGGCCCCAAGTCTTTCATAGCAAAATACTTGCTTAACTACTTCTTCAAGCTGTAGATTTTGGAAATATTCTGGCCAACGATCAATATGCCGTCCACATAGAGCAAAAGAACAATAAAGTCATCATCAGAGAATTTCTGAACGAACACATAGTGGTCTAAAGTAGTCTTCTTGTAGCCTTGCTCCCCCATCAAAGACTCGAACTTCTTGTACCACTGTCTCGGTGCCTGCTTCAAGCCATATAAGCTTTTCCTAAGCTTACAGAAATGGTCTTCTTTCCCCCTTACTTTGAAACCCTCTGGCTGCTCCATGTATATCCCTTCTTCCAAGTCATCGTGAAGGAAGGCAATTTTCATATCCATCTCTCGATCTCCAGGTTGAGGCTTGCTGCTAACCCTAGCACTGTTCTGATGGATGTCATCTTCACCACTGGTGAGAAAATCTCTTTAAAGTCATTTCATTTCCTTTGGTTGAACTCATTGATGACTAATTTGGCTTTGAATCGTGGCTGGAGACCATGTTCTTTATGCTTGATCCTGAACACCCACTTGTTTTTCAAAGCTCTCTTGCCCTTTGGCAACTTCACCAGCTCAAATGTTTTATTCTTATGCAAGGAATTCATCTCATCTTGCATGGCTTCAATCCACTTTTTATTGTGTTCATCATCCCTAGCTTTTTCAAAGCTTTCTGATTCTGCCCCGTCAGTTAGTAATACATGCTCTTCTTTAGGATATCTTATAGAGCATTGTCTGACTCTATTAGGTCTCCACATAATTGGAGAAACTACTAGAGCTGGTGGTTGATCATGAACACCTTCATCATCAAAATCATCTGATGGCATCTCAAAGGGAGCAATTGGATCACCTGCCTCAGATTGATCATCAAGGCCTTCATTTTCAACTTCTCTCGACACCATCGTTGAAGGAACTAGCTCTATATTTATTGAACCACCATTAGATTTGGAAGCATTTTTCTGGGCAACGTCCTTAATGGTATCATCCTCAACAAAAACTGCATCACAGCTTCTGACATGCCTCTTCTGAATTGGATCATAAAATCTATAGCTATGGTGATCTTGACCATAGCCAACAAACATGCACTGTCGTGTTTTTACATCAAGCTTGGATCTCTCATCCTTTGGCACATGCACAAAGGCCTTGCAGCCAAACACCCGTAGATGATTATAGGAAACATCCTTTCCCGACCACACACTCTCTGGAGTATCATGCTATAGAGGGACACAATGTGAAAGCTTCAATATGTGAGCAACTGCTAGTATAGCCTCACCCCAAAACATCTTTAGAAACTTTGCATGTAAGAGTACACATCTAACTCTCTCCATTAAAGTCATGTTCATCCTTTCAGCCAAACCATTCAACTGCATCATCTTCGGTGGTGTCATTTGATGTCGAATACCATGCTCCTTATAGTAAGCATTAAATGAACCTGTGTACTCTATCTGTGCGAATGCACTTCAGCTTCTTACCGGTATGTCTCTCCACCAAAGATAAAAACTAATTAAAGACCTTCAACACCTGGTCTTCAGTCTTCAAAAGATACACCTATATCTTCCGGGAATGATCATCAATGAAAGTCACAAAGTATTGAGCACCACCAAGTGACTTTGGCATTAGTCCACATAAGTCTGAATGTATTAGATCCAATACATTCTTCATTCTAGAAGGAGGAGAACTCTTGAAAGCAACTCTGTTTTGTTTTCCTACCAGACAATCCCAATCCAGGAAACACATTCTTCTTGGCTAAATAGGTCATACATTTCTCACTCATCTAACCTAGACACTTGTTCCACAACTCAATTGTACTGTCATTCTCTACTATGTTCATAGCATCATGGGAGAGCTTCGCCTGCATCATGTACAGTTTTGAGTACTTTTTCCCGTTGGCCACCACCAACAAACCTTTGGTGAGCTTCCATTGGCTGTTATAGAAGGTGTTGCAATGACCTTCATCATCTAGCCTCGCAACTAAAATCAAGTTCAGGTGCATATCTGGAATATGCCTGACGTCCTTCAGGACTAACCGCGTACCATTCTTCGTCTCCAAACAAACATCTCATTTTCCTGCAACTTTTGAAGAATCTTCATTTCCTATTCTGACAACACCAAAATTCCTCGATGTGTAAGAAGAGAAGAATTCCCTTTGAGATGTCACCTGAATGGTAGCTCCACTATCAACTACCTAACTGGTCTCGTGGGTTGCAAGGTTGACAATGTCCTCTTCCTAGATGATATGGAACTCCTCAACAGCATTGGTCTGCTCATCATTATTGCTGTCATATTGACTCTTCTCCTTGCCTTTATTCTTCTTTTGATCATTCTTGAACTTCCAGCAGAACTTCTTTATGTGACCATTCTGTTTACAGTGATGGCACTCAACACTTGCATATTTATTTGACTTTCATCTACTTTTGTCCCTGGACTTTGAACCTCTAGTCTGACTCCTCCCCATTGGTTCTGTAACAAGAACATCCTAATGCGATGAAGTGGATACTTGTGCTCTTTTTCTCATTTCTTCATTCAGAACTCCACTTTTTACAATTTCCATATTTACTACACCATTTGGTGCAGAATTGGTGATTGAAATCTTCAAAGTCTCCCAAGACTCTGGTGCCAGCACCAAAAGAGCAAGTATTTCATTGTCAAAATTAACGCCCATCCTTAACAGCTGCTCCACGATCCCCTGCATATCATTTAACTAATCTACCATCGACCTACCCTCCCAGTACTTGATCTGGAGTAGCCTTGTCAAATAAAATAATTTGTTGTTGCCAGTTTTAGAAGCATACAGCTCCTCTAGCTTATTCCACAGTGTCCGTGCATGAGTCTCATTACAAATGTGATTATACACCAAACTATCGGATGAAGCCACAGACTTGCTCATACTCAAATTCCCATTCCATGTTTGTCTTGCCCTCTGGTTTAGTCATACTAAACACTGGTAGATGCATCTTCATCACAACCAGAAGATCCTTCATCTGGATTCTCCATATGTGGTAATTCATGCCATTTAAATTAATCATTTTGCTCGTTTTCAGCTCCATGGTCCCGACTAGGCTTTAATAAGGTAAATAACAATATAACTTATTTTTTGATGTGGAGGATCCACTTTTGTGGCAACCACAGAGCATACGATAAGTAGATATTAATACTCCTAATAAAGCTCCGATACCAGTTGTTGGGAAAAAATAGCACCAACTAATATTTTCTCCTAGACCGACGGAAGGGCAGACCTATAGAAGAGGCGGATACAAAAATAAATTAAATACAAGTAAAACAAATAAAACAAATAATTTAAAATGACACTAGAAAATTTAGAGTGGTTCACGCTTGATATGGGCTACGTCCACAGGACAAACTCCAAAAATTTCTTCCACTAATAAAAAAAAATTAGTAAGCTTATAAGAAGGACTTCTCTAGACAAATACTAGAGGCATAACCCTGAGATTAACCCAAAAACATCCTAGTTAACTTCACTATTTTGTCACTCCCCAATTATTTTTCCCTCTCCCGAAAAAATCACCAAAACAAATAAATTGCTTTGGTCTAACATAAGCACTCATAGGTATTAGTTATTGTGCCTGTGCTAGATGATTTTTTGATGCTCACAAATGAGCAAATGGAGTGCCTATTTATAGGCAAAGTTCTTTGGCCAACTTGCCAATTTGCAAATTCGGTGCCTACTGCAACAAGCCTCAATTTTTTACTTTCAATTTTTCTTTTTTTTTTTAATATTAACATGTGAGCCCTACATGATAAAAAGGGACCCATAACACTCTCCCTGTTGGTTAAAACAACTGTCAACTCATAGGATTCCTTTTAAATTTCATTAAACAATTGGATATTAAAAAAAAAGAAACGCATCGCCATAATTTCTTCAACAATTTAGAGCACATACCTGCAAGAAAAAGGGTACGACTATAACTGTTATGAAAAGAGTTGTTGTTTCAAAACATTGAAAGTTCAAGTCTATAAGTTGACCCATCATCCACCCAACAACAACACATAAAGCAAACTGTAGTGACAGCAACAGCACATGTTTTAAATGATAATATGCAAAAAAAGAAAATTTAACTCACAAAAGAGATAAGAACCAGCATCCTATCTGCAAGCTGTGAAAAATGAATCCTTTTTTGAGAACAGGAAAAGAAGAAAGAAGGATTGAAATATGATTATTATTTTTTTTACTACGATACACACAATCACCAACTAACTATTAAGGTTTAATGGTCAAAAATAATATTATGTTCTATAATTAAAGAATACATGAGCACAATATATATATAGTAGTATATGACTTGAACTAATACAATTATGTGGGAGACTAATACTAAGAGAATTAGGAGATACAAGTAAGCAATGTGGGAGTCTAATATTAGTACAATTAGGAGACGTCAAGAGTAACCTTTTCACCCTCCCGCAAGTTAAGCATCTTGATGGTCAACTTGGACCGTAAAGAAATAAATTGATCACGTAGCAATAGTTTTGTCATAATATCTGCAAGCTGGTCTATAGTCAAGATATGTCGAACGCTGGTTTTGAGTAGAGATATGCTGAACTTAAAGATGATGCTTACCAACAAGATCACGAACATAATGATAATAAATAAACAAAACACTGAGTGTGGCTGTTAGGCACTATAACCCTAACACAATAAAAAGAAGAAAAAGAAATCAATTGGATGTTACGCATTACGGTTCTGATATGAAGAAAAAAGAAGAAAAAGAAAAATAAGATGAACGTAAATAATTTATGGACTGAAGTGTTATAGGAATTTGATTAGAGATATTAGGAAGAGAAAAGATAGAAAGAAGTAGAGGAGATAGAAGAAATTAGAGAAGAAGAAGAAGACGAGGCAGAGGAAGACATCGTGAAAAAGTGCGAAAGAGAAAAGAAAAAATTAATTTATGAATAAGCATATGGGCTCTGCTATTGAGCACTACGACTTTGAGAAAAAAAAAGAAGAAAAAGAAAAATAGGACATAAGTACAGTTCAAAAAACCCCGAGAGGTGAAATCTGCACCGTTTAACAATAAAAAAACTCTCCAAAGAGAGTAAAAAAAAAAGAGACCCAATTACAATAAACGCTAACAATCCACAGTACAGAGCTTCAAAACTTGAATGCATGAGAGAGGTTAGCTTGAATGCATGAGAAAGATTACAGATACAAGAGTGTGGAAACCCTATTAGATAGGGCAAAAAAAAAGATAAAGAAAAAGGAGAAGAAAACAAAAATAAGACTATTGGCTATTAAGCACTATAGATTTGATACCATATTAAGGTTTAATGATAAAAAATAATATTGTGTTCTATCATTAAAAAATACATGAGTACTATATATATAGAGTAGTATATGTCTTGAACTAATACAATTAAGCAATGTGGGAGACTAATACTAAGAGAATTAAGAGTTACAAGTTAGCAATGTAGGAGTCTAATACTAGTACAATTAGAAGACCTCAAGATTAACCTTATCACTAGCTTAGTTAAAAAAAACTCATTCATTATCTTTTTTTTAACTCTTTTTAGGTGGGGAGGAAGGGATGACTAACACTGAATGATACTTACACCAAACATAGATTTACTCAGAAAATCAAGTAGCTAATGTACTTACTAAGGTTGTGTTGAAGAATGAGTATTTCCTTGGACTATGAAATTGTATTACAATAAAACTGCTATACAGTCATATTGTTGGGACCCTTGAAATTTTATTACTATAGAGAGTTTATAACTTTATAGAGGTTTATTTATAACTAGTTAGTGTAAGTTGTGACCGTAAGTTTTTATTATTATATAGAGGTTATTCCATTGCAGAGTATTCATGTTCCCGCCTTTTTTCGGACTAGTGGATCTAGTACTGGAACTGGTCCTCGAACAGATCTACTCTAATTGTGCGCTTTGCTTTAGGCGTGCCAGAGAGTGTAGGTCTCCCAACCGATGTACCTGACTTGTCAAATGTTTTGTGGGTGTGGATCCGCTACAAAAGTATCCCACAGATGCCACTAAAAACTCAATAGAGTTGGTGTGAAAGTAATGAATGTGCAGATCTAGTAATGTAAATGATTACCGGTAGAACTGGCTAACAAACTAGAGGACTATTGTATGTAATTGACTTGATGGAATTTATAACTAAAGAAGACTTAATATTAAGTGAAATTGATTTGCTAATAAGAGAAATAGACTTGAATGAAATTAAAAGGGTTTGTAATATTAGAATTTAACTGGATACAATGAAATTGAAATGAAATTGAAGATAGACTTGTAAAATAAAGCTATGATAAGTTAAGCTAAATTGGTTTGCTTTGAATTGTAATTATTGTAGTTGTTGTGTTTGATTGTCGATTGGTCGGTGTCTTCTCAGTTCTTCTCTTCTCCCTTTTATACTTGATGAGTATTCTTCCTCGTGTGGAGCAGTTCTTTGGCATAAATGGCTAGAAACATAGCTGTTACCTCCATATCCATGTTACCATGAATTTTGGATGAACTACCAGATCCACTCACCCATTCACGGTTACCATAATTACTTTTGCAAGTCCTACACGTTCCACCCAATTTCTCGGCTTTCTTGTTACTTGTGGATTTCTACCCACCAGCCACTAGAATTCCTCCATTCACGCCATGCACAGAAATCTCCTACTTTATTGCTACCTGTTGATCATGAAGATCCTTTCCAGAATCTTCTTCAATCTTGCATATTTTCCTTCCAGACAAAGCATGTTTTCAGCTGAACATGATCCCCTATTGTTGTGCCAAGGTATATGGACGTTGCTGCCTTCTTTGCCTCCCACTATTCTGGTGGTTCCTTGCCTTTTCCTAATTTGTCTAGGCTTCAGACGCCCCTTACTAATGCCGGTCTACATATAAGTCCCTTATGGCCAGATCTTTTCTTTCTCTCTCACTCAGTTAATTACACTAGACTGCCCATACCAAGGTCCAAATTGTATCTTTGTTTCATATCTAAGGACTACGATTTTACTATGTTAATCCTCAATCATTTCTATTTAAACCAGGTCTGATATACCATTATGAATACCTTGAATATCCAACAGACTTAGTCCCTTTACCGGCCTTTTCTACCTCCTACTGGACCCAATTATGCTTTACTTCCTATGACCTTATGCACAAGATCTGTCCATATGGTTTCTCTTGGTATTTCCCTTTATTTTACCAGACCTGCCAATCTCATACCCTTTATAGACTTTACTCCTGCCAGTCCTAACCCTTCTATTACAAAGTTTAGTAGGGTAGTCCTCACATAAATGAGTGTCGTTAAGACTAGATCTGTCTTCCTTAAAGCATCAATTCAACCATGCCTAGCCTTATAATGGGCCAAATTATTTTGGGTACAAACAATTGCCTCCTGCATATGTACTTTTACTCTCTATAGTTGAAGTTATATACATGTTAAATGGCCTCAAAGAAAGATATTTCTCTTAGAGTTCCCAAATCAAAAGATAAAAGACCAGGCCTCTACCGATGATGACCAATTCTGGCTTGATCGAGTTATTTTGGACCCCCAGGCCAATGAAGACTGGTCCAACAAACAGGAAGATCTAAGGTACCGGCGCTCTCAAAAAGAATCTCAAATTGAATGAGAGCACTTTAATAAGAAGTTCTATACAGATTCCAAACTCCCAACAGTAACCTCTACAATTAATGCTAATTCTGTTCCTTATTCAGTAACGGCTAGTCCTGGAAAATCTTCAATCAATCAAAGTAATAACAGTCCTAGGCCTGTCATTAATGTTTCATCAGCTCAACAGTCCTTTATTCCTTTGAATTTGCAGCTTGATAACGATCATTTAATCACCATTAACCCTAACTTCCTTCAAGATTTTATCTTATCCGTTATCAATAACAATCCTCTTAACACTCCAACTACTACTTCAACTCAAATACCCACTCCTAATCCTATCTTGAGCGACTTACCTTCTACTGTTAACTTTGCAACTCCTTCCCAATTGCAACCTTCGACTCGATTCACTAGAGCTCTGCTTACTCCCATGCGTCCATTCCTAATCAAACGCTTTCTTCCTCAACCAGCTCTCTCTCGCATCAAGTCATTTACTATGGATGCACCTACCAGCTCACGAACTCCTCGTCCCTCCAAGGGTTCTTCTTCTGTAGATCCAATCGATGCCCTAGAGGACATGAGAATAACCATAATCCCTGGCATTAAAGTGGCAGACTTGCGCCTTACTTTTCTTATAGGTAGGTTTATATTATTTCTCTCTAAGCTCTTTTCTTTCTTTATGCTTGTGCTTCATGTTTTTTACAATTATAATGTAGGATAGAAAACCATAATTTTGTCTATGCCAACTCCAACGAAGATGAATACCTCTCTGTTACCGCTGGTTTCAATACCAAGGAATTGCCAACCCTGCCCTATTACGGTGCACCCAGTCCTACCAACTTCTTGATGGAAATCCCTACTACTGTTTCCAGACCCTATGATGTGTATGCAACACACATAGTATTTAGGTCTTAATTATGCTTAGTTTTAGGGAGTTTTCCCCCTTTTACTAAGTGTATACCATGCATACTCTCCTTATTTACATCATACAAGCATTTATGCATTCATTTTGTTTATATTGAGTTTTATTAGTCATTTATACTTGGTTTGGTGTAAATTTCATGTAGGTTTGAAGTTTGAATGGTTTGGAGCTTTTGGGCAAAATGTGGAGAATTGAGCCTTGATGAGCTAGAAAGCAGTCTTACAAAATGGTCAAGTTCGAAGAGTCGGAATGGGAAATACGGAAGGAAACTTGGAATGAGAAGCTTCAAATCTCTAGCATTTTGAGTCTACTTCAATTTTCAATTAGAATCAGACCATTTGGAGCTAGGATGAAGAAGATACAAGCCTTGCACCAAGACGCACTCCGGTGGCTGCCTGTAATGTAGCAGTAAAATGTTGAGGGCATTTTGGGAATGAAGGAGGCTGAATTGGAAAAATCTTAAAACATGAAATTTGTAGAAGACTTCCTGAATTTCAATTTAGCCTTAAGAATGCTTCAATTCGGATTCCGAAAAAGCAAGATATGCCTCCCGTAAGACAATCCAATCGACGAAAGCATCAGAGGACTTGCTGCCTCCATGCCTGGCCTGGGTCTCCCCATGCCTGGCCAGGGCAAATGTCCAGCAGCCTCCTAAACTTGCTGCCTTCCTCCCCGGCCAGGGTCGTGCCCCTACACTCCCATACTCTCTTAAATAGCTCCCAAACCTGACTTTTAGGGTACCAAGTCATTTTCTAGGGGCTCCCAGCCCCTAGTGAGAGAAAATAACACATGTTTAGAGAGAGAAACACTGGATTAGAGTAGATTAACTTAAGATTAGTTTAGATTAAGTTGTAAAAAAAACTCTTTATTTCATCAAATCAATCAAGTACCTTTTGCTATTTTAAAGAAATCTCTTATTCTTGTTTTCTTATTTTGGCTTCTATGGGTAATATCTCTTCAACTCTCATCTTTAACTTTGATTTTATGCTTATTTGCCATGATTTGTGAGTAGTTTTCTTTTAGAATCCATGTAATTCCCCCTTTATGAGTATATATATGTGATTGTTAATGTTTGGTTGATTGAATGTTTAATTTGGTTGGGTTATTGATTGTATGTTATAATGGATTTAAGTAATTATTGGCTGATAGAGTTGTCGAAGCCCTCAAAATAAATACTAATTCACCTAAACTAACTTGTAGAAATAGTGGAACCAGGTCGAATCCCAAGAGAACTATGTAATTAATTTCTCAAAGTCTAAAACAAAAATATAAAGTAAAAAGGGGGAGTTTTGAATTGTTGAATTAAAACTAAAAATAAATTAACAAGAAATTTATAAAAAGCAAAATATTAAAAATAAACGAAAATTAATTTTACCAAACTTCCAATCCAAGGGTGTAAATTTCATCCAATTGCAATTTTGATCATAGGCAAAATTATAAATTACCCAATCCAAGTACTTAGTCTACTTAATCGGAAAAGCAGCAGAAAGCAATTATTCTCCTAATATAATAGACTCAAACAATCGCTCAAACCAAATCTTACCATTAATTTAACTGGGCATCATCGTTCCATATCAAATTAAATGATAGCATTAAAAATAGTGAGAATGACTAAAACAAAATCAATTAATTCAGAAAATCTGCAATTAAATCAATCTTGTATTTTTATTTCCTTAGAGCCTATCATGCAAGCTCTGTAATTGGGGCCCTCAATATACACACACATGAGCCAACTCCTTGCTACTCAATTCAATCATTCATGACAATTACGGATCCCAAACTCATGACTAGCGATAGAAAAATAAATATTGAATTAAGGCGTCAATTTAATCAATATAAATAATTTATCAAAAATAAGAACAAGAAAATAAAAATTACTTGGATTGAAGAAATTCTTGTTTAGTTCAAAGCCTCACAAAATTACAATCCGAATCGATTCACCCTTGAACCGGAATTAAAAGTTTAGCCGCACATGGTGGACTAATAAAAATCAAAACTTGTTGTATATGAGAAGAAAAATAACACAGCCCTTGAAAGATAGCAAAACAAGTCACGTTCTCCCCTTACTTAGAATATACAACGCACGTCCCTCTTAGCAAAGGAGAAAGTCACGTCTTTTTACCCCCCAAAACTAAAAACATGCGGCCAAGTTTACATTATCCCTTATATATAGGCCTTTTCCCTTGGCTGCATTTTTCTTTGTCCACAACTATATATGTGGAATAAATTCTAAACCTAAAAATATATTTCCTAAACAAACATTCTAATATTAATTCTAATCTAATAAGGAAACCTCAAATAAAGGGGAATCCAAATAAATAAAGTTCTAAATAAGATAGGAAATAATATTTCCTTATTTAACACTCTTAAAATAAAGTAAATAATATAAAAATAAGTTCCACATGTATTTATCTTCAAAAATTTGAAATCCTCAACATCAACTCTAAGAAGCTCATTATCAGCAGAGCGTGACCACGCCTAATAAGAAACAGTCTTCTAGTCAACTTTGGCCACTTTCTCCAGCAAGCCTTGAATTTCACTAAGGAAGCAAAAAACATGCTTTTTAACCAAATTCCATCATAATGCCCATGTTCCACCTCCTAAATCAAATGAAACACAATTTCCACAAATTAGCATAAAATCAATCAATATATGAGGGAACTAAACAAAATATAGTATAACTGTTTATAACCTATCAAATTCCCCCACACCGAAAACCATGCTTGTCCTCAAGCATACCTCAAATCAACATACTAACTCTCCTCTCTACATCCTCTCATCCCATTCAATATCCAATGATACTAATAAAATTAAACACACATCAATGAGTTGAATCATATTGACAATTAAGAGAATAAGCATTCATAGGATATATTTTGTCACAAAAACTCAAGCATCTCATTAACTCATCAAAATCAAATACACAAGACTTA
>CANYLF011496311.1:0-12088 GCA_948193215.1 Bocquillonia castaneifolia | reverse complement strand
ACATCTGTAACTTTTATGAAGGAGTCAATAGCTTTATTTTTCTACCATGAATTATATGCTTTTGCTTCGATTGTGTATTTTATTTCTTATAGCCATAAACTAATTATTTAAAGTCTGCTTAGTAATTAATTTAGATTAATTATGTTTATTTTATAGTTGAATTAATGATTAATTAATTGATTTAAATTAAATTCATACTTATATTAAGTTTTAATGTGAAATTCGTAATTCGAAAGTGTATCACATTCGATGAGCTATAACTTTAGTTAGAGCACTCGGAATTGAGTGATTCAAAAGCCTAAATTCAAGAGAAAATTAAGATCTACAACTTTAATGAAGAAGTAGTGGTCATTTAATGACTGTAAATACTTGCAAAGTGAGTCACAAATAAGAAGTTATGTGATATGCAGTCTTGGTTGAAATCTAAATTTTAAAAGGATGCGTGTAATTAATCGAAACAAGTTCTAATCCTTCTAAGGCTTTTAGGCAGCTGTAATTAGATCTTGAGATATATAAATATATCAAAATTAAAACTGAAAAATGATTGTTCTTCTCTATCTAAAAAATATTGGTGAAAATTTTATGGAATTTTTCATCATTCAAACTATTAAAGTATAGATTGAAGATTGAAGGCCTAAAATTAAAACGCATAAATTGAAGATTGAAGACTTAAAATTAAAAAGGTATATAAATTTTTATTTTTTTTACCGTAAATTTATTAGTAATCAAGTAAGATGGTTTAGTTTAAAAAATAAAAAAAAAGATTTGATAACATAATTATATCGATAACGAGCATCACATACAATACACGTGAGAACAAAAAACTAGTATAACTAAATACTCAAAAGCTAGAATTTCTAACCGTCTCATGTGAGCCGTTCGTGATCCATAATTGTTACCCGTCATCTCTCAACAGCTATCGAACCAAACAGGCCATGAGGTAGTAAAATTAATGATTGCCAATTAGAATGGACGAAGCGGAGATCAGCAGTGTACCATGAATGAATTATCCTAAAAAGAATAGCCATAAAATTTAAAGAGCAAAGACGTCAAAAGCGCCAAACATTATCGTCAACAAACACCTCCACTCTTTCTTTCTCTTCCCCGTCAGTACTTGCTACTTTTCGTTGGCTCATTTTATGCATTCAAAATGAGTGCTCCCTCTTACATATTTACCCAGTTTTTATCTTCTCCGTCTCCTTTCCATCACCGCCAGTTTCACTTCACCAATCACAAGTCCCAGCCTTTAAAGCCCCATAAAGTCTCATTCTTTAATTCTAAATATAGCGGTTTTGTGTTCAAAACTTATAGAGTTCGCAGCGAAAAAGTGAATGAATTTGAAGAACAAGTTCAGAAGCAGCCATTGGTTAAAAAGGCTTACCCTTTTCATGAATTAGAGCCCAAATGGCAACGTTTTTGGGAGGACAATCGCACTTTTCGAACCCCTGAGGAAATCGATACTTCCAAGCCTAAATTCTATGTTCTTGACATGTTCCCTTATCCCAGGTCACTCTTTTCTTTCTCTCTCTCTCTCTTTTGTTTAATAACTGTTTATTCTTTTGGTATTAGCAATAAATAAATCTACCCAATTTCATCGGGTCTTAATCTTTCTAGTCTTTAAGCAACTGGGTGGATATGGGTCTGGGCTTAAACAAAGTTTAGTTTGCATTTCTATTGAACACTTTAAAGATTCAGCACTGCTGCACTTCTCAGTTGATCACTATCAATATGCAAAAGGAGTGGGATTTTATTTTCTTGGGTTTGTTGCAGTGGCTCTGGATTACATGTTGGTCATCCGCTGGGATATACTGCCACCGACATTCTTGCTAGGTTCAGACGTATGCAGGGTTACAATGTCTTGCACCCAATGGGATGGGATGCGTTTGGTTTACCTGCTGAGCAATATGCAATTGAGGTACGATTTATGAACTGTTTGCACAATTGCGAGTTATAATGGTTCGCATTCTCATTAGACAACTGATTTATTATCTGCCTGACAGACTGGAACCCATCCAAAAATCACAACTTCGAGGAATATTAACCGCTTCCGGTCCCAGGTTGTGTGATCTCCTTACTACTATTTCTTTGAGTTAGAGAATTAATGTTCATTTGAGGCTTGCACAATGTAAATAGATAACACTGTGTTGCCTTCTTTTTTTTTTTTCCCTGTCTGGCTGTCTCAAGCTTATAATAGAGTAATTGGAGCACAACTGGAGAAGTTCCAAGACAGCTTATGCACATTATTGTGATGTTGATAAAAAAATTGCATTGTGTGGGTCAATGTCTGAAAGGGATTAATGGCAGCTTATCATTTTGACTTGGTTACTTCATTCATTGCGCCATTCAGTGGATAATGCATGGATAACTAATTGCAGTGGGATATAATAGTTGCCATGTTGAATGGCTGTGGCTAGCTTCTTCTTCGTGGCTTGTTGCTGATTCACTTTCAGGCTAGATGAAAATATCATAGCCTGCATATTGGAGCTTGCTTAGATTAGCTAATATCGGGAACAGAACCAATGAGGCATTTCTCTTTGAGCATCACTGAGCCTAACTTTCTATGTTGTATCATGTGAACACACAGCTTTTACCAACTGTTATGGTTCTTTTTAGTGTATTGACTAAATTCTTTGACAGCTTAAAGCATTGGGATTCTCATATGACTGGGATCGTGAAATTTCAACTATAGAACCGGAATACTACAAATGGACCCAGTGGATCTTTCTTCAGCTATTGAAGAGAGGGTTGGCATATCAGGTTCAGCATTATCTCTTGTCCACCCTCATTCATGTACTGTTGTTCACTCCTTAATCTGGATCTGATGGTCTGCTACTCATACATTTAGGCTGAGGTGCCAGTCAATTGGTGCCCTGCTCTTGGCACGGTTTTGGCTAATGAGGAAGTGGTGGATGGAGTGAGCGAGCGTGGTGGTCATCCAGTTATAAGAAAGGTGTGGCATGGTGTAATTTCATTTGTTGAAACATCTGTTGTATTGATATCAGTCTATTACTTCATTGTTTTAAATGGTTTTATAATTTTACAGTGTCGTTGTTTATTACCAAGCAGCCAATGAGACAATGGATGCTCAGGATAACTGCTTATGCTGATCGCCTTCTTGAAGATTTAGACGACCTTGACTGGCCTGAAAGTGTGAAAGATATGCAGCGGAACTGGATAGGGAGGTCTGAAGGGGCTGAGGTGGAATTTCATGTTCTCGATGATAATGGGAAGGAAAGAGACATAAAAATAATTGTTTATACTACCAGGCCTGACACCATCTTTGGAGCAACGTATTTCTCTTACCTGTGTTTCTTTTGTTGCTTTTTTTTTTGATAAATCTCAAGCAGCATATACCTGCTGAATTAATTTTTTGGATCATTGTCCCTTATACTAATTATCTAGTTGTATTTGGTTGTTGCAGATATTTAGTTGTGGCACCGGAGCATTCTTTACTTTTATCACTAGTGTCTCTATCTCAGAGCAAAAGTGTATTGTTTATTTCCTTCTTTACCAAATTGTTATTCATTTTTAATGGGCAATTGGAAGGTGACTATCTCCGCTGCAGGTGGAAGAATACAAAGACCTTGCATCACGAAAAAGTGACCTTGAGAGGACTGAGCTTCAGAAGGGAAAAACTGGGGTCTTCAGTGGCTGCTATGCCAGAAACCCAGCTAATGGGGAAGCAATACCCATATGGGTTGCAGATTATGTTTTGGGGAGGTGAATTTGGTTCTTTCTCCTTTTTTATGATTTGCCTATTGGCTGATGTGTTATCACTTAGATTGCACTTTCTTTTGTGTATATTCCGTAGAGTGTGAAATGCATTGGTCTGTTAGCAAAATATGCAATGGCATCCATGGGATTGTCAATATAATGAACTTCTTCCATCCCGAAATAATAGTCATATAGTTGAAATCACATATATTAAGAATTGATGGTTTTTATAGTTAGTGTATGATAAATTTACTATGGCATCCCTATAACACTGAGGACAATTAATGCTATTACTTGATTTTGTTAATAACTATACTGTAATAAATGAGGGTAAAATGGGAAAAAATACGGGGCAAAATACAGTGTAATAAATGAAACAGGTATTATGGGATAAGGAACAAATGGCAAATAAGCCTATTATTTTGGGATGGACGGAATATTTGAATATTCAAATTTCTGGGTGCAGTTATGGGACTGGAGCAATTATGGCTGTACCTGCACATGATACTCGTGACTATGGTTTTGCGATTAAATATGACATTCCAATTCGATGGGTTGTGAAACCAGATGATGAAGGCTGTTGTGATCCAGGAATGGCATATGCAGGTGAAGGCATTGTCCTGAATTCATCAAATTTGACACTAGGGCTTGACATCAATGGCTTGCCTGGCAAAACAGCAGCTTCCAAAGTCATTGAATGGGCTGAAAAAACTGGAAATGGCAAGAAAAAGGTACTTTCTACTTCTAATCAGCATACAGATATGGGGTGCAGAGGATAGAGAGCTATGTTTTATTATGCTTATCTTACTGAAATAGCTGGACTTCAGGTGAATTTCAAGTTGAGGGATTGGCTTTTTGCTCGGCAGCGCTATTGGGGGGAACCTATCCCAGTTGTTTTCTTGCAGGATACCGGTGAGGGAGTTCCACTTTCTGAAACTGATTTGCCCCTGGAACTGCCAGAGTTGGATGATTTTAGTCCTACAGGGACAGGAGAGCCACCACTAGGGAAAGCTGTTTCTTGGGTACTTGTGCTTATTTTTGATATTTATATGCAATCAAGCAGACCCCAGCTCATAGCCTCATAGGACTGCTTAAATTGTTGTCCTTTCTGGCTGTTTTTATAAGTCCATGCAGAGACGGTTCATTATTTTTGACATTGAACATGTGTCTTCAGTCATGCTTCTTTAATGATTTCTCACTTGCTAATTGACTGCTAGTACCGGGGCCACTGTATTGTTAACTTTTGAAAATTAGCAATTTAGACGTGTGCTGTTTACTTCTTTAGAGCTCTAAATGGTTCCTCAATCTCTCTCTGCTTTTCTCCTTTCTCCCAGCAATATGTAAACTTATTAGTTATTTATATATTGAGATTCTGAGTCTCATCGTATATTGATGAACTATGGCTTTCTTTCAGGTTAAAACTACAGATCCTTCATCTGGAAAGCCTGCTACAAGAGAAACGAACACTATGCCACAATGGGCTGGCTCTTGCTGGTAACACATTTGTTGATACTTATATTCATTGCATCTTAAAAGGTTGAAATTCTTAGTTTATGAGTCCTATTTCAGAACAGATGGCATTGGCTGGACAGACCACTCATAGATGACAATTTCTAATGAACCAAGTTCTTCTCCAAGTGATCCTTCAGATATGGTTTAACCTCATTTTCTTTGGATAAATGTTCAGGTATTATCTGAGATATATGGACCCAAAGAATTCAAAAGAATTAGTCGAGAAGGAAAAGGAAGCGTAAGTGCTGCATTTTTTGTGTAAAGGATTGGTTTATGCTCTTTAAACCACAAAAGATATGTTGTTTGCTCTGTCCTGTATGATTTTATTGCTTTTCTTTTATTTTTTTTTTAAAAATTCTTTTTCACCTATAGTTACTGGAGTCCAGTTGATGTTTATGTTGGTGGTGCTGAACATGCTGTTCTCCACTTACTTTATTCGAGATTCTGGCACAAGGTTTGTGATCTGAATCTTTTGTGTGTGTGTGTTCTTAAATATTGGGAGATATGTAAAGAATTGATTAGTTCCACTCTTATACTAGAACCAAATTTTACAGTTGTCTTGTGAATCATCATTGTCATTATTGTTCTTCTCTATGGTTATTACTATTTCCTATTTTCATGTATGGAAGCCATTTCTAAATTCCTTGCAAGAGAAAGCAGTTAGGTCTTGCTGTTGCCTTCGCTTTTAAATCAATTATTAATTCTTGGTTCTATAATAACACTCATAAAATGTTCAAAAATATTGTAATTATATATTGTAGCTTTTCAATTTCAAAGGACGTCAGCTTCCTGGAGATATCCATTGAAGTAGGACAGCTCTTAAAATTGGCATTGCTACTAAAACTAGATGGAAGTCATTTCTAAATTCCTTGCAAGAGAATGCACTTAGATGTTGCTTGTGTCGTTGCTTTTAAATCAATTATTAATGCTTGGTCCAATAATAACTCTCATAAAATGCGTAAAAATATCGTAATTATTTATTGTAGCTTTTCAATTTCAAATGACGTCAGCTTCCTGGAGATATCCATTGCATTAGGAGTGTAGGACAGCTCTTAAAATTGGCATTGCTACTATTGCCAGATAATTTACTTTCATCTTTTGTTCCTTATAAATGTACATATTCTGACAAGAGTGTACATTTCAGGTTCTTTATGATATCGGTGTAGTGTCAACCAAAGAGCCCTTTGCGTGTGTCATAAACCAAGGAATCATCCTTGGTGAAGTAAGTTACCTTTTGTTCTGTTCAGTTAAGAATTACACCATGGTATTTGTCTAATGACATGCATGGCAGGTTCAATATGTGGCATACAAGGACACAGATGGAAATTATGTGTCTGCCGATGCTGCTGAAATGTCTGGTGAACTTCATCATGAAGTAGTTCCTGATGAGAAGGTGTATTCACATGAATCAATATGTGTGTTGTGTGTGTCGTATCTTTTCTTAGATGCATTCAAGCCTTGAAGAAATAAGACTCTTGCTTTGAGCTTTCTATCTTGTTAACTTCTGAGACAATTCCATTCAACGTCTTACAGGTGATGAAATCAGGGGATTCATTTGTGTTGAAAGATGATCGCAATATTCGTTTGATTGCCCGTGCTCATAAGATGAGTAAAAGTAGGGGAAACGTTGTCAATCCTGATGATGTTGTTTCTGAATACGGTGCAGACTCTCTTAGATTGTATGAAATGTTCATGGGACCCTTCAGGTGTGCTTTATATTTTGTATTTAAGAACTATGGTGGACCATATAGAATTATTTTCTTATAAGATTTTGTGTACTGTACATTGGGCTTATAGAGATTCAAAAACATGGAGTACTAGTGGTATTGAAGGCGTGTATCGATTTTTGGGAAGAACTTGGAGGCTGATTGTTGGTCCACTTTTACCTGATGGTGCTTTTAGAGATGGAACAGTGGTGGTTGATGAAGAGCCTTCTTTTGAACAGCTACGTTCTCTACATAAGTGCATAGCCAAGGTCATATCAATCCCGTGCATTCATGAGTCTTTCTCAGTTGTGCTCTATTTTGTCTTCTTCAAATCTAGTAATAAAGATATCAACCGGCATAGTTTTGTTAATGGATTTTAAGTTTCGCAGGAATTAGGGGGACAGATTCTTATAGTCAAGTTGCAATGCCTTTTGAACATGACCAGGACTTTGTTTTAACCAACAAAATACATGCAACATGCCAACTTTTTATTGATGAAACAATGCATTTCAAATTCCTGCAGTTCGTCATGTGTGGCACGTGAACAGATAACTCTGTGCCATGTGAAAATTTGTAAGCAAAAGAAATTCATGAAATTAGTGCAGAAATGAAAAGATTCATTTTGAGGATTAGGATTGAAATCACCATAGCAAAACATCACAAACTTAGTGATCGGAGGATTTGAAGAATATTTTATGAGTGAGAGGCAATGTTTTCCTCACACAAGAATTGTCCATTTCTGATTCCTAGAAAGGGTGATTTATAAGTTTGGAAGATGGAGTGTTGCATACCATTCTCTTATGAAAATTGACGAAGGATTTGGCCTTGCAGGTAACTGAGGAAATTGAAGGAACGCGATTCAACACTGGGATTTCTGCAATGATGGAGTTCATTAATGCAGCATATAAGGTTTTCCAAGGAGTTGATTTGTATCTTTTGTTCAATGTCATTTCCTTCCACTTAATCTCTACTGTTTCATCATTGTTGTCTCATCAACTTTCTCTGGCATTTTGTCCACTCCAGTGGGATAAACTTCCAAGGTCAGTTGTTGAAGCATTCGTTTTATTGCTTTCACCATATGCACCTCATATAGCAGAAGAGCTTTGGTTTCGGTTGGGTCACTCAAATTCATTAGCATATGAGCCTTTTCCTAAGGTAAATATTTGTTTTTTTGGTATTTTATCATGTTGTTATATCGGTTTCTCAATTCTCGCTGTTGTTTAGCAGATCATTATGTCTAGAGATTTACTACCATTTATCAAGTGAAGCATGTAAATTTGGATTTCAGGCAAACCCTGATAACCTGAAGGATAGCTCTATAGTCCTGCCAGTCCAGATCAATGGGAAGACACGGGGGACCATACGGCTTGAAGAAGGATGTTCAGAGGAGGAGGCTTTCAGATTAGCTGCACATGATAAGAAACTGTCAAAGTTTCTGGATGGAAAAATAATCAAGAAAAGAATCTTTGTTCCAGGAAAGATTCTTAATGTTATTTTGAACCCTCAGAACGTCAAGGCAGTTTTAAATCAGTAAAATGTTTTACTTGTGGAAGTGATCCAAATACAGTGTAAAATCTGACATATTTGCTGGTTGCAACGTAAAGAAATTTTGTGAAAAGAAGAAGACAAACGAACTCCAAAGGCACAGACTCTCTCTGCGAATGTTAGGTGCTCCGACTTGCAAATAGTAGTTAGTAGTACCTTTGGAAGTTAAGTTAGTCGTTGTATATGAATGCTAGCTACCTTCTATTTATTACCTTCTCTTTTCTTATTATGACAAGTGACATAATTAATATCAATTATAATTATCAAAATAAATTAAATGGTATTATTTTTACTTTATCAACTCTTAAATTAATTCTTTTAACCATTGGTTTAATTCATTTTTTATTTAATTTTTTTCTTTATTTATAATTTTTTAATTTTTAGTTCAATGCTTTTTTAGGAATAAATTTATGTAAAAAATTAAAAAAATAACAACCTATACCAAAGGTTTTTAATTAGTGATAATTTTCATGAAATTTTTTATATTAATATTATGAGCCATTTGTGTTTTTTTAAAAAATGCAATAGAAATATATTGTATTAGACACTACACAATTAAAATGATAAAAAAAAATTAGTACTGGCTAAATTTTTAAACCATGAAATTTTCTCAAAAATAAAATAATTGTATTAATCTAAAATATATATTCAATTATGAAGCTATTTATCTTGTTCAAAGATAAAAAGATATTGTCATTGATCAAAAATAAAATATCTTCACGCTCTAATTTTTTTATTTAATTAACACACCCACCCACGCGCACACACATATATGCATATATAAGATAAATAAAAATATCAATTATTTGATTTAATTTCATCCGTGGTCCTCAAACTTTTCAATTTGTAACACCATGGTCCTTGAATTTTAATTTGTAATACAAAACTCCCTCAACTTTAATTTTTGTAACGTCCATGGTCCTCTCTGGTTAGTGTCCAACCACCAAATGAATTTTAAAAAATTCCTTTTAATGATTTTTGATATGAAATTTTACATGTGAGTCAAGAAAATGCAATCTAATTTATAAAAATAAATAAAACTAAATTTGACCATGAAATTATTTTCTTATATTTTTTAATTGAAATAAATTGAGAAATTCATAGAAAAAGGAACAAATGATAAAATGATCTCAATTTTAATGAGAGTAATGAAACAATATGATCAATTTATTGGAACACAAGATGGTAAAATTCGGTTAATGGTAGTGGATGAATACTACCGTTATTATTTTTAAGTCCCTACCGTTAATATTCATACACTATAATTAATCAAATTTTATCATATTGTATTCCAATAAATTGAGTATATTTTATCATGACCTCTCACCAAAATAAGGAACATTTGGACTTTTCCTCTATTTTCTATGAACTTCTCAATTTTATTCAATTAAAAACTATAATAAATAATTTCATGGTCAAATTTATTTTTATTTATTTTTATAAATTATATTGCATTTTTATTGACTCACATACAAAATTTCATGTCAAAAATCGTTAAAATGAATTTTTTAAAATTCATTTGGTGATTAGGCACTAATGAGAGGACCATGGGTGTTACAAAAACTAAAGTTGAGGGAGTTTTGTGTTACAAATTGAAATTTAAGGACCATGGTGTTACAAATTGAAAAGTTCAAGGACCACATGTGAAATTAAGCCCAATTATTTTTTATCTTTTATTTATCACTCTCAAATATGCCACTAGTCACAATAAGAAGGGAGAAGACAATAAAGATAAGGTAGCTAGCATTCCTCTTAGATAGTTACCTTGTTTCTTAATAAATCTGATGATTTCATCCTTATTACGTTATTCTCTTTTATTAAAAGTTGTTTTATTTTTTTCTAGAATTTTATTCTCCTTTTATGAGTTCTTTATTCTTAATAAATTTAGAGTGTATCTTCTCAAAAAAAAAAAAAGTGTAAAGTTGATATCAGATTTTACAATCTATTCTTGAGTTTGATCAGAATATGTCAATCATATATTTGTCATTGTTATAATATGGCATGAGTTGGGGATCTCAATCACCAAAAAAGATGTTAAGAGTGGATCGTAATCATTGAAAAAGACGTTATAATGCATTAAAGGAATTACATGATGATAATATTTCTATGCATGGTGATGGTTATTTTTCATTATTAATATAGATTATGAATGTTTTATTAATGTTTTAGATTATAAAAATATTTTATTTTATAGATTTTGTATAACTGATTATGAATGAAATATACCCAATTTTTTTAAATAAGTAGCCAAACATGGTATGAACAAATAAATAGAAATACATATGGATTATAATAATTTATTAATTTTCCTCTAAAATTATTCGATTGTCTTGATCACATAATTGTAAACAGTGTTTTTAACTGTGTTTGTAACATCCTAAAAAAATATAAATAAATAATAAAATAATAAATAAAAATATTTTAGAGTATTTATAAATTTTATTTAAAAGAATTTTCACAATTTAGTCCAGATGTATGTAACATCAACATTTTCATAAAAATGCATTTTGACATTCATTTCATAAATTGCATCAATGTTATTTGAGTAGGAAGGGCTTAAATGAACAATCGTAAAGTTTAAAGGGTAATTAAGCTAGAAGAGTAAGATTAGGGATTAAGTTGTAATTTGTGTAGCAAAGATATTTGTTTATTTGCTAAGTAGAGAGGGGTTAAATGGGATATTATGCAACTGCACATGTGTGTGGGGGAGTGCATGACATGTGTAAATAATAATAATAATTATTATTATGAAAAGGGAAGAGAGAGAATAAGTGAAAATTTTCAACACCCATTCTCTTCTTCTTTTTCATTCTTATCATTTTGTTTTTCCTCATCAACAATTATTGAAAAAAAAAAAAGAGAAAGAGAGAGCTTTAAAACAAAGAAAAAAGAGAAAAAGGTTGATAACTTGGATAATTGAAGAATTGTTAGAAGATTATAAAAAGGGGATTCTAAGTTTAATTGGTAAGTTTTGTTGTTTAATTTCTTTAAATTTTAATTGATGGAAGAATTGGGGTTTATGGGTTAAATTGGGGAAAAATTAGTAGGATTATTAGAATTTAGATAAGATGATTACTAGAGGTTAGAATTTGAGCTAAATGTTGGGTTACTTTAACAATTTGGTTAAAGAACTAATTATATGCTTGTTAATTAAAAGTGTGTGTTTGAATTGCTTTGATGAGTAATTGATTGAATTATATTTGAATTGAATTGATTAGGAAGCTCAAAAGGGAAAGGAGTCGTGTTAGATAAGGGAGGTACCTCAAATCCTTGAATTTTCTCCAATTTTGGTAAGCAATTAGTTTACTTACACTTAATTTACACATTGTGTATAATTGCTTAATTTTGCAATTTATTAAAAAAAAATGGAAACTTGATGTGTTTGGATGATTGATGAATTTGTTTGTGATAAGTGTTACTTGAAAAGTGAAAACTTGAAGTGTTTGGATGATTGATGAATTGGATTGTGATAAGTGTTGAATGAGATTTGAATTGGTAAAATTGAATGGTGTTGGATGAGTATTGAATTTGATTGAATTGTGTTTGTGCATGTGTATGTGCATGTGGTGAGGAAATTTTGAAAGGAGCATAGGCTCGTGTGAGAATCGATT
>CANYLF011496001.1:0-13261 GCA_948193215.1 Bocquillonia castaneifolia | reverse complement strand
ATCATTAAGATAGTTTTTTTTTAACAGAGATGATTTATTAAAAAAATATTAAGCTGGTTATGTTCAGACTTGTGAATTAATTATATGAGTACTTTAATAAAAAAATTTAGTTCCATTCCTCAAAGGTTGAATTATTTTTACTTTCATAGAGTTTTAACAAATATTATAATTGTAATTAAAATAATTGATTTTCTATTTATTTTTATTTAAAATTTTTTATTTAATTTTCTTTTAATATCACTATTTCTATAAAAAGTAAAATAAGAATCATCCTATAGTAATATGTTGAGTTTATAAAATTTTAGAATTAGAGAGATTTATAAATATCATCAGTTTTTTTGGACAAAAGGAGTTTTAATTTCATTGTTCAAATACTACATATTTTAAGGAAAAATTCGAATGAAAACACTACTTGTTTACTGTTTATAAAAGTAATAATTAAAAAACACTTTACCAACTGACTAGGGTTCTTATGGTTGATCTATTTTAGTGTTTGAACCGTTTATATTGATGAATTAGTCAATGGTTAACCACGTAAGTAGTTTTTTATTGTTCGGGTCAATTTTTTAATTATAATTTAATTTATCTTGTATTTTTATTACTATACTTATTTATATAATTATTATCATAAATATATTATATATTATGTAAATAATAAAATAAATTAAGATTTATATTTATATGAAGTGAATATAATTAAAATATTAAAAATCGAATAAAAATAATAGTTAATTCATAATATTTTCAGGCATAATATATATATATATAATTAATGTTTTTTTAGCGGTATTTAGTGTAATTTCCTCAAAAAAAAAAAATAATAATAAAGCGCCCAAAAGCCCAATCTCAATGCAGTTGCTTGTAAATGTAAAGTAAAGAAGTGGGTCCAATGAGGATAGGCAGAGTACAGATGGCATCAGAATTTAGCTCCATCGTTATTATTCTATCCTACTACTAAATCTAAACTGAAGATAATAGAAAACATTTCACAGTAGTTAGCAGCAGCAGATGAGATATGTCTGTGACATGGATATCACTACATCCAAATCCTCTGCTTCCCATTACAACCTTCAAACTCCATCATAATAATACCTCGACGCCATCTCTCCCCTCCTTATCTACTACTTCTGCTACTATCTCCACCACCAAAAGACAAAAAACTCAATTTTCGAGACTTTATGCTGCCGACGAAGAAGCCACAGCACTACTGGAAACTACCCAGCAAATAGTCGCAACTAGCGATGATCCAACAGCCAATGTCATTTCCATTCTTCTCCTCATTGCCTTTGCTGTTTTGTCCCTTCTCACTATTGGGGTAAAATAAAAAACATTCTAATTTCTCATAATTATTCTTTCTTTTTCACTGACTGTTTGATAATATAAAATTTTGTTAAATCATTAAATCTTGGAATGCGGGAATTTGATGAGAGTTGGGTTTTTTGGAAAAATGAGTTTGCAGGTAATATATTTAGGAGTGACTGATTTCTTACAGAAGAGGGAAAAGGAAAAGTTTGAGAAGGAAGAAGCAGCTAAGGTGAAGAAGAAGGGTCGAAAGAAGGGAAAGGTGGTGCGAGCAAGAAGTGCACCAAGAGGATTTGGACAGAAGATTAATGAAGAAGAAGATGATGATGATGATTTATGATGATTAGAATGCTAAAAGCTTCATGTAACCTCTAATTTTCACCTTCAACTCTATAAAGAGGTAACTTGATTTTGGATGCAAAGCTATCCTTTTACTTTTCATGAGTGATTTGTGAGCAATATTGTTCTTTTTTTTTTTTTTGTCTATTTTAATATGGAGATGTGACGAAGAGGTGCAAAATTGCATCAATTGGGATCATCATGGTGTAATTTTTAATTTTTTTGAATTTTTTCATACGTAGATCGATCTCACCGGTTCAACCGATTCAAAACCGGTCAAAAAATCCAGTTTTTAAATCAGTGGTTGATGGTTCACTGCGTTGTATTTACAGTGATGCTAAAAGAAAGCAGGATAAAGATTAACTAACAAGAAGACTAAAAGAATCCATAACATAACATCATAGCACAACAGGTGTAGTGATAGATAGATAGACATAAACTAAAAGAAAAGCTGAACATGATAATATAAGAAAATTGTGCTTTTAAAAGGAAAAAGAAAAATTCAAATACCGATACAGTGAAGGAAAACTCTGGCCTCACCTAACATTAACAGCTCTCCACATTCCAACATTTGTACAGTCACGTTTAGACTACCCTCAAACAGTTGATCATTTTTTTTACACCCTTAAAAACTCGGTATGGTCATTTTTATCTCCTCTTGCAGGGGCATCAGGTGCATTCAACATCTGAACCTCAGCTTCCTCAACTCTATGTATAAACCTTAAAACTACACAATGTACAGTTTCCAGTACAAGCAACAACTTTTTATTATTTTCAATCAGCTCATACCTCTCTAAAAAAGATAGGTAGAGACATAACTCTAGATACGCGAAGGAAGAAAGAGATGAAGCTCACACTAGCCTCAGTTAGCTGTACAGACTTTCCTTCCTACGCCACCTAAGCAGCGTGCAGGGACTGCGCGGCAATTCTCCTTTCTGCAAACAATTTATGACCACCAAATAGTTAGCTAGTTGGCATGTATGAAATTTTATGTTCTAAATAAAAACCCATGGTGAAATCATAATCTCTAATCCCTGGTGAAGTAATATAAACTATCAGTCAAAACTGAAACAATTTTGAGATGCACAAAGAACAGGATTTGTTTTATTTTAGATAAAAGTCCCACAAGGCACTCCCATTTCACCATTTAAAGTACAAGATTGGTATTACCAACGGCTTCCACTAGAAGTTCATGCAAGCATCTGCCTACCTTGTAAGGGTTACTGAGCAAGATATGGTCTTAGAGTTCGCAAAAGGGACAGCAGAAACAGTAATTACTTGTGAATGCAACGGTAGAAGTCCGCATATTGGAAGCAGCACAGCATGCAAAAATTGCTAAAGGAAAAAAAAAATCTCCAAAATCTTTTAGTGGGAGACTACAGCCGGCATGCATCCAAACAATCTCCAAAATCTTCTAGTGGGAGACTAACATGCATCCAAACAAACATGGTAAAGCAGAGACATATATGATAAAAAGGAACCATACCCCCAGCAGCAACAAGTTTCTCTACACGTGCAACAATATGCTTTCCGTAGGTATATTTCTTCAATGCATTTAAGTGAACTTTAATTCGAGTAAGAATCAACTCGCGTTGTTGGTCATCACAAGTCTCGAGCACTTTTTGTACGACATAGTTAGCAAACTGATCTTTCATCATCGCCTGAAATAAAAATAAATAAACAAATAAATAAATAAAATTTTGAGGAAGAGATCATAAGTACAACCATGATACCATATGTTAGCAGCAATATGATTAAATTCTCATTTTTTTCCTTGATGCAGATAAAGGTCCAAAGGTTATTGTTCCCTAGTTTGGAGGATCTTCTGGGAGATTACATACCTGGAGAGGCTCATTTTCGTCAGTAGTTCCAAGCATCTCATTCACCAGCAACTCCCGTTCAGCAGCACCACCGAAAGTTAAACACTTCTCCACCACATTGGAGGCAAACTTTTGCTGACTCATCTGGACTATCTTCCCAGCTAACTCCTTGATAATAGCAGACCGTTCATGGGGTTTTCCATGCTCCAGCACATGCTGTTATAACAGATGGCAGAGATTAGTTAGAACAATAAACATAAAGGCTCCAAAAAATGAATAAGGATTGCTAGCATATTTTTGGAAGTTCAACATCTAAAGACACGGGAGGGGCTCGTAAATAACATTGGAAGGTAACAAAAAATGATTAACAATTTTGCATTTCATCCTAAGTCATGATATTTGATTTTATCTTACTAGCTGTGTTACCTCCAAAGACAAAAATCAAGACTCGAATGCTACATTTATCCGGTAAAAACACAGTGAAAAGAAAATTTGCACTCAAGTAATGCCATACATTAAAAAAGTCCACACCAAAATGTTTAAGAATCTCCTTCCCAGAGAGGAATGTCTCCACAAATAAAGTATTCAGATAAAATAAAAACCTGAACAACATAGTTGCCATATTGATCTTGGGCCAGCATGCTAACAGCTCCTAAAATCTCATCCATAACCTTACTTTGTGTTTTAGGGTCCTTGCAGTGCTCCAATACCCTCTGCCAATAAGAGAAATAGTTTTCCATTTATTTTTTCTTTGAAGTTCCTCTAAAAGCATCCAAATAAACAAGAAACTATTTCTAAACCTGTATCACACGACAACCATATGGATGGGTGGAGAGAGTCACAACTTGATCAAAGAATGTTGAGACGATAAACTGAATATTTTCTTCCGGAACACACTCGATGCACTTTTGGATAACATGGTTCCCATTCTGGTCACGGACACAGCGCATGACATGACCATCAAGCTCTTCGACCATTTTGATCTTTTGGTCAAGGTCTACGACCTCAATGGCCTGAGCAAATTAAATAATCAAAGTTTTACAAGAGAGATTCGTTAGGAGTTCATGTGAGGTAGAATCACAAAGGTAAAACAATGACAAATGCCTTAACATTTGACATCCATCCTAGTTCAGTAGGTAGACACAGATAAATCACTCGTGCAACTCAGAATAGCAACATTGCCACTACCAGGAGTGCACCTGGGAGATTTCCTTTAGTAAGGACCACATATTTTCCTTGTTTATTCAAGCACCATTTCTGGTCCATTCATTTAAGATCTACACATAACAATGCAGCATCGAAGAAAACATCATACTTAATGTGATCTGCAGAGAAATTAATGGTACCTTCTGGATCACTCGACAACCATACATTTGAAGGCTAAGAGTTAAAACATGACCAAAAAGCTTTCCAGCCAATTCTCTTCTTTGCGAAGGAAGTCCATGCTCAAAGAACTGCAAGAAAATAGATAGTTATTTAGCAAAAGTAGGAAATAATACAAAAACAAAACTAAATAGGTCATCAAAGCAAAGATATCAGACCTTCTGAATAACATAATTGCCAAAAACATCAGTCATTAAAGCAAGGGCTTGGGGCATGATTTCCTGATAGACCATGTTTTTTTCATCAGTTGTAGCTGTTTCAAGTTTTTGTTGAATGAATCGACTCCCATACTGATCCGCACTGCTCATAAAAATGCCAAAATCAAATAAGATGTCAAGAATTGTTAAAAATTCAACACAAAATCCACTGGGTGTAGAAATGTAAAAACCAAAAGAAACTAAGGGCTCATAAATAGTAGAAAGATGAAATTTTATTTTAGCAGAAAATACCTGAACTCAACAACATGGCCAGAAATTTCTGAAAGTTCAAGACATTTGGTTTTATTGCTCTTGAACTCTTCAAGAAGTGATGATGCAAAGCTCTCATCCATGTTACACCCTGCATCCAAGTGCCAGGGTCCCATGATGCCACCAGCTAAGTTCCTCATCCCAGAAGGAAAGCGCAAATTCAGCTCATTGTGTCTTATGGGACTGCCCGGACCAACTGGGGAATTGGGAATAACAGGACTTGCTAGGGGACTTCCCGGATATGACATGCCAACACCAAAGGCAGGATTCCCATAATAACCATGATGATTAGAACCGCCAGATTTACCACTCATAGGTACTCCATATTGTGATTTCTGAGATGACAGAAGGGCTCCAACATAAGCTTTCTGGAGTTCAAGTAAATTCATATAAGAATTGCCCAGGTAGTTCCTATCCACAGAGGGGTCATTAAGAGAAGCAAGCTGGGAGGCAGTATATTCAGGAGTCCTCAAGTACTGTAGATATAACGGATCTGTAAAAGGTGCCTGAAGGGCACTCCCTGCCATTGGACTACCAACTCTTCCAAGATTATGTGATTCAGATGCAGCAGTATTAAGATTTGCTCCCGAACCCAAACCTCCTCCAAGCACTCTTGAGTCCATTCCAGGCACAGGCATAGCTGAGGCTGCAGCAACATTCTCAAACAACATTGGAAGATTACCAGTGCCAACTTGGCTAGCCATCATGGAAGCCAAAGCCGGATTCATGGAATATCCACTTAACCCATAGTTCGGTAAAGATGAATTTGCATTATCTACATGCTGATACTGTGCAGACAAGCCAACTCCACTATTCAGAGTGGAGGTTGGCGAGCCTTTCAAGTAAGAATTACCAGAATGGACACCAGGTTTTTGCAGTTCAGTCTGCCTATCAGCTACAAAAGATGAGCTGTTAAGGTCCACCCCACTGCCATTACTCTTACCCAGTTCAGAGTAGGAAATCTTTGCTGATTGAGGAAAATGTCTAGATTCAGTCTTTTTGAGGTATGCATTTTGCTGCACATGATTCTGACCTCCTTGGAGACCAAAAAGATCATCTTGTTGGTTTTCTTCATCTATCACACCATTTGTTGACAAGCTCATACCAGACAAAGCAGCTGTCAAATCTGCTGGCTCATTTATAACAGGCGAAACACCATTAAATGAGTTTGAACCAACAATGCCCCTCTTTTCAGAAGCAGAAGATCTGCCTTGTCCAATGGGTGTAGGACAAGGACTAGGCGCCCTGGCAACAAGTTGCGGATCTGGAGTAGCGCTTCTAGACAAGGAAGAACCTACAACAGCGGCATAAGAATAAGAGGAAGGTGGCCCAATATTTTGTATAGCAGATGAGCCCTGAGCATTTGAACCAGATCGTAAAGTATCAGTAGATGACAATTCCCGGCGCAGATGAGCCAGCTCAGCTTCAGCTGAACCCATGGTGTCTACATTTTCACTAAATGCATTTCTGCTGGTTGGGCGAGAAGGGTGCCCTGTTACTGGAGTTGCACGCCCCATGTCATCCTGCAAGGATACAAAGTCCTTGAGATCAAATTTAATGAGGCATTGCTCAAAAGAATTAACAATAGATCTCTTCTAAAAGAATATGTCTGGCCTATCATTCATATGTGAGATCCAATGCAAATCAACTACAAAAGGAAAAGGAAAATCTGGAACAACTTATAGCCGTCAAGATCTTCAAACATGAAGAAAAGCTGTCACTTGTAAGAAATTAATTCCAGGATGATAATCTCATACTACCATTTCTGTTTGTTGCTTTTGAGTACAAAGGGTGTGAATGTGAAGTGATTGGTAAAGCTTTTAATGAAAATGAATGACTTAGAGAATGCAATTGCATCAGAACAGACCAAAAACGGAGGGTTTCATCGGCCATGGACAATTCACTTGAGAACAAAGGCTCACTGGTGAGAATGCAGGAAAAACAATTGTAGGCTTCAGTAGCTACTAAACCCGTAACTAAATCCTGCAGAATCATAACAGCCAAGCACATGCATGATAATCTAGAAACCTCACAGCAGATCAATACGGCCAACTTCATGTGCACTAGCAGAATGCATCACTGACTGTCACTGTGGCAATCAGATTCTTACATAGAAGGCATGCTACACACCAGAATCTCATGTATACTATCGACTGCATTTGACATGAATGCAAGTCACGCGTAGGGAACAAAAGATAGCATTGTCAAATTATCAAAATACACATTCTAATTTTTAGTTCCCATAAAAGAAATACCAATTGAAAACAAAAACATTTATACTTCTTCCATGCCCATGTCACAGAGCGAAACATTTATCAATAACAAAAGTTCATTAAAAGATGTTTGACATATTACTTGTCAAATATTAGAAAACACTAAATTACCATAACAGGCAATCCAAGGGAGCAACACATTTTAGATACTTACTTATGTTAGCATTAAGAAATAAAGCAGGTAAAACAGAACGACAAGAATTCTGCGAAAACAATAAGTTGCAACTCAAATATGTAACATAATTGTAGATATAAATCACCTGAAAAATTTCAGCAAGACTCTTTTGTTTGCTTCCAAGTCCTATTCCTGGTAAACCAATGAGTCCACCACCACCCCACTCTGATGAGCCTACCTTATCAGACTCAACCTCAGTTTCTTGTTTCCTTGAATCAAATCCTGGTGGCATTGAGAACAAAGATCTTCCACTGCCATTATCAGCTCTATTAACTTTCCTCCTATCTCCAATCCCACCAATAACAGAAGTTCCTCCCTTCAACCTTTGTTGAGTCCTCCAATCCTCCTTTGAAAGCAGAGGAGGTGGAAGTCTGGGGTTCAAATTCACATTTGAGTAATAATATGACAAGTAAGCTGGATCAGACCTAAGGTCCTCCTCAGACACAAGTCCATTTCCATTCTTACCACTAAAAAACTCAGCAAAGTCACCAGAACTGGTGAGGCCGCCACCACCAACACCAGCTATCAAACCACCAACAGCACTCAAAGAGCCCTCCACAGTGGGAGGTGCAGAGCCACTTCTATACAAATTAAGCTCTCTTTCAAGATCATCAGGGTCTTGCCTACGCTCACGTAGCAATAATCCAATCTCTTTCTCTAAATCATCACCAAATGATCCATCATTAGTTCCTATCATTGGTCTCCTACCCAGTTCAGATAACATATTCAAAACTTCAATTTGATCATTACCCACAATAACAATAACTTAAAAAATAAAACTCAAAAACTAATAAATACCCACTATCGAAACCTAAACCCTAAAACAATCCCCCAAAATCAAAACTTTCTATATCCAATAAAACATAAAACTAAACCTCCATATTTACACCTCAAAGATTGTAACTTTATCAAACTTTAAAAACACCAAAACAAGATAAAAGATCATAACTTTATATCACCTAAGCTGAACCCAATTCAATAACATGAATCCTAAACCTGAAAAAGGCCTCAATCATTGATAAAAAAGAGCAATAATCAAGATATGGGTACCCTCCAAAATTAGATTTTTAGCAAAAATTAGATAGATTTTAAGCAAAAATTAAATAGCTTTAAAGCTGTATGTGTCCATGTAACAGCAAAATACGATTGGTGAAGAGAGAGTAGGTTGAAGAGAGAAACTAAAACAGAGAGTGCAATAGTGAGTAAGTAGCAGTAACAGAGAAAGAGAAGAGAAATATAGTTAGTGTCTATTAAGATTAACGGTTGTGATCAATCTGGCGGCGATTGGTTCTTACAAGAACCCTTAGGGTTTTGTTCCATAAAAACAATGGTGAGAGATTAAATACAGTTACGTTCTAAGTCTAGTAAAAATAAATAAAATAATAATAATAATCAAATAAATAAAATAATATTTGGTCAAAAAATAAATCAAATAATAATCAAATAAATATATAAATATCTAGCTTTTCAATATATAGGAAAAATTATACTACTTAGCTTTTCTTTCTAATTATTTAAATGTTTTTAACTAAAAAAAGTTTAATATAATCAAGGTTTAAAATTTTAAACCTGTCACAAAGTGCAGTTGGGATGGTAGAGAGTCTCTCTGTTAGGCGAGAGTTATAGGTTTCGAGACATTCTTACCTCTCACCTATGGGATTTATTGCCTTAAATACCGCACAAGGTCTAAGATTCTGTCGGTTAAGTCCCACCAAAAATAAGTTTAAAGATCCGCACTCATGATTAGAAAAATTACTAACACTAATAATATTAACAGTTTTAGTTTAACAATAGAACACCAATTCAAAAAAAGATTTTAAACCTACGTTTATCTTTGATAAATAATTGATTTTTACTTGAAATATATTTAGAAATATATTTTCAATAATAAAATCATTAACATTATGTTTGTTATAAATAAAATTTATGAATATAAATTATTTTGAATGAAAATTTATCTTGTTATAATTTATATGTATTTTTTTTATTACAGTTCATCTGTTATAAGCTATACTATTATTATTAATGGACCGACTCATTTTATTTCAAAAAAATTAATAATTATTCATGATTTTATTTATAATTTTAATTTTATAATTGTATCAAATATCATTAAATTTAGTGAAATTTATAAATTTAAACCATGAAATTTTATTTTTTATAATAAAAATATATTTCTATGTTCTTATTAACATATTAAATACAATAATTCATTATGCACTGAATTATTAAGAAAACATATTTAAAAGTAAGATGATGTTTTTCGTTTGAAACAAATAAAATAAAGCCCGAATAACTATTAAAGTATTTTAAAAACCATATAAAAGTTAAGTCAACATTTACTTCAAACATCATAACTTTAATTGTAGTATTTTATAGCATGTTTTATAGAGTAATCTGCATGCGTGTGAAAGTAGATTCTTAATTTTTCAATCGAGTATATTTGAATTAATTTTAAAATCAATTGTTTATATGGTAAATAATTGATCATATTTAATCTTTATTTTAGTATTTATTATTTTTATCTTTTATTAATGGTTTTAGTAGTTTTATATATTTTATAATTTTGTATTTTTAGAATTTCATTCACTTAAAGAGTAAGTGAAACAATAATAGTATATTTTCATTTTTTTATGTGAAATTATAACAATTTTATAAAATTGGTGTTGAAAATATAGAAATTTGAGTTTAGTGGTTAAATATTGTATTGTAATAAAAAAAAAAAGTCCAGAAAAATAGGTAAATTTGACCAAGTGATAACCTACTGATGTGGAGAAGAGAGAAGGGGAACAAAGTGAGAAGAAGATAATGATGGGATTTGGTTACCTCGTGTTCCATAACAGGAATCTGCAACTGACACGTCATCTCTTTTTAGATTCTCTCTTTCCTTTTCTTAATTTTGTAGGTTAATTTTCTGATTTCTGTCAAAAAAAAAAAACAGTAGTTAATTTTAGTTTAGTTATTACTACTATTATCTCACTGACCACCCTCACCTACGCAAGTCCAAGAGCTGAGGCACTTAAATTTCTGAAAGTGTAATAATAGTTTTTTTAAAATTTTATCTTAAAAATTGTATCGGTTACTTATTTTTGAAAAAAATTGAAGGTGGATTGACTTTGTGAGGAAGCAACAATTTAAATCTTAAAAAAATTATGTATTTCTAAGTGAATAAATAAATTATTTATTTAAATAGTTAGTAAAAAGTAGAATATGCATGAATTTTGAAAAGAATATTGTATTATTTATAATAGTTAAAGGAGTGAAATAAGGATAACTGTTGGACTTGCCCTTAATTGTAATTAGCTTGATTTTTCTTCTCTTTTTGGGTAAACTACTCTTACCCCCTGTGTTTTGATATATTCCACTACTACCCCCTACATTTTTAATATTATATTATTATTCCCCGATGTTTTAAAATTATTATACTAAAAACTCCTTTCACACACATTTAGCTATTAATTCGCAAATTAAAAGGTTAATTTGATAAATAAAAGTGCATTTTAGTCTATAAACTTAAAATATTTTCAAATTCATTCAAATTTTAATTTAAAAATAAAAAGTAAAATATTTTGGATAATTTTTAATTTTTTTATCTAAATATTAGTCAATTTTTTATTGAAATATTAAAAATAAAAATATTAGATGAATTTGAAAATACTTAGAAGTTTTTATATTAAAATGTATTTTTATTTTATCAAATTAATCTTTTAATTTGTGAATTAATAGCTAAAAGTGTGTGAAAGGAGTTTTTAGTATAATAATTTTAAAACATAGAAAGGTAATAATATAATATTGAAAATATAGGGGGTGATAATGAAATACACCAAAATATAGGGGTTAAGAGTAGTTCACCCTTTCTTTTTACTAGTATGTTTTTTAGTTTTGTATTGGTAAGTTTTCCTCCTTTTTTTTCTTTCTCTCTTTTTCTTTTTTTAGATAGTGGGTTTTCCTTGTGTGCATATTCTACTAAACATTCCACTCTATGTAACACGTATTTTTTTTTTTTTTACTATTGATGAGTATAAACAATCTATTTTTTAAGGAATAGGTATAAATAAAATTTTATGAATATATGTGAATTATCATTACTATTGTTGATTGAGTTGTACTTTTATTTGCCTATGTATCATTGGTATTAGTTGTTTTCCAATTTCTATTCACATCGGCACTAGTTGGTCAATTCCAGTGATATTCCAATTTTTTTCCAATATTTATTAAAGTTCATAATTGTTTTTGACAAATAATAATTAGAATTTACATGTTTTTTAATTTGAGTTTTACATTGTTTTACTTTAATACTTCCCCATTTCAAAAAAAAATCATTTAATTTGATCTTTTTTCATGTCCCAAAATATTTGCTATTTTCAAAATTTGACACTTAATTTTTCTAATTTATCCTTATTAATAATATCACTTGTGAAAATTTCAATATACTCTTTTATTATTTCTAGGACTGTAAATGAACCGTATCACTAATGGGCTGCTCGGTGTTTGACTCGTTAAAGAATTAGGTTCTAGCTTATTCGTAAATTAAACGAGTCGTGTTCAAGCTCAATTTTTCATTCGTCTAGTTAAACAAGTCAGGCTTGAACATTAAGGTACTTGGCTCGTTTATATTCATAAACAGCTCGTTTAAGTTCTCGAGCTTGTTCATTTAAAAACTCTTGAACAAACTCGTATAAATGTTTATTAAACATATATGATCATATATATTATAGTTATGAGTAAATTATTAAAACTAAATCAATAGCACTTATAATTTATATATCAATTTTATAAGTAAAAAAAGTATCAATAAATATTTAATTATTAAAATAATTATTATTATATTTATAATCATTAATTTCATGCTTAAATAATAATTTATATATATTATATTATGAGTATCTACAATAAAAACATTTTAACTTAATATTTATAAAATAATAAATCAAACTCGATTAGTCTTGTGAGCACTCTATGAACACAACGGCGCTTGAAACGTTTAGTAAATGAGCCTAAAATTTGAGTTCGAACCCGATTTTGTTTAGTAAATGAATCAAGTCTCAACATTTCAAATTTTGACTCAACTCAGTTCGATTCCAATCAAAGGATAGAAGTGGGAAAAATATAACACATTTTTTTTACTTTTCTTAATTATAGGAAAATGGTCAACTATGACAAGGTTTTTTTACCAAAAGGAGTATATAATAAAATAAATATTTTTTAAACATATTTATCAAAAAAAAAAATTTAACATACAAAACAAATTGATGTCTTGACATAATACTGAAAGGTAGATCCCTATGGGTGCCAATTTTAATTATGGTAAGTAACAACGATCTTTGAGGTATAGGCTGTTACACTGATTTACTTTTAAAATTTTTTATTATACATTTTTCCCTGCATTTTTTTACTACACTAATTACCCCTTTTATACAATTTTACTCATTTTATAGTAAACTAAAAGTAATAACTTATAGTTAACAATAAAATATGATACTATAATGTTTAAAAAAAAAT